>APFE031438252.1:72182-86432 GCA_000404065.3 Pinus taeda
AGTGAAGCAACACTTTTAGGGACTTAGGATCCCTCAGTTTATGGACATTTATGATTGGGGTTGAAGTGCCCAAAAATTTCTATAACACCCTCATGAAAGCCTATATATAGAAGAGAACTCAAGATTGTTTTTACTCAATCATCAAGCACTCTCTTCTCTCTTTTATTGTTTGGTTTTCACAAGTATGGAGGAAAGATTGCACAAAGGGTCCAAAACTACAGGGTCAAAGATCACACATGTCTAGGGTTTATGATTCTTAGACGCACGATCGTAAATAAGGATTTTTGTCCTTGGACGCTGGAAAATTATGGTCCAGAGAGTGTCCAAGAAGTCTCAGTTGCTCACACATAGTGTGTAAGGGAGCGTGCGGGAGGCTAGGGTTTCCAAAATTTAGTTTGGTCCCTAGACACTCGCATCCAGTTCTCTAGAAAGCGTCCATATCAGTCCCAGACACACTCATCCAGTTCTCCAGAGAGCGTCTAGATTTGTCTTAGACGCTCACACTCAGTATCTCTACATGCGTCCGTGACCAAAATATGAAGTATCAGTATACTGAAGTTTTTACTCAGTGATAACCATATTCAACAGTTGACTACAATGAGTGATAGTACATTACGATTCTCAGAATCAAGGTCTTTGAGTATAAGCATGTTTAAGGTCATATTATGGATGCTTTAGTTGTTTTATTGCATAGAGAAAGATATGGATCATTGTACTCTCTTTTGCTGAATCATTTGATGACGATCTAAGAAGAAGAAGAATTTCCAAGAGTTTTCCTCGTAGTGGGTTTTGCCCTGCTCTCTGACCAATCCTAGTGTCTCTATGTGTGCGTGCTTTTCTTCTATTGTTCCTTTATATTTTGTTGCATAGATGATGATGATATTTTTCTTTCTACATAGTTGCATATGCTGATGAATAATAATGTAAATTTGAATAATGTTATAATTTTATGGGGTAATCTCAACATGTTAATGAAGAAATGAAATTATCAAAGCAAAGAACAATGTAGCCCTATGAAAAATTAATAATAAAGAGAGGAGATTCCTATTTATTTCTCCAGTTTTTGAGTTTTGCAAAATTTTATAGCTTTCTAGAGATTACCATACAAGATTGCCAGAGGAGGTCGTGCGAGTTAGCCAGAATGCAGATATCGGTAGTAGTTCGACTTCTAGTTTTCGAAAATAGGCACGAGAGGAAGTATGAGTTACCTAGTGTGAGTTGTAAAGCGAATAAGGGTCTACACAAAGGACTAGGCTCAAAAGGAGATAGTGGGGTATCATATCTAGGAGGAGTATAAAACTCCAGTGTGCCAAATGGGCAAGATCTAACGCAAAAGCAACAAGGAGATCAATTAGATTAGTTCTAGTTGTTGCAGTAGGATCATTACCCTTGCTAAAGGGGCCCACTAATTTAGTAGCAAGAGGATCAATGTCAGCTGGTGTAGTCAGTTCTAGAGTGATAGTTGCACACAGATGCTAAAGAGCACAAAGCAATGTTGATAACAGTGTAGGAGGCACATCCAAAATCAACAACAAAACATATTTTCCTAGTAGAAAATGCAAAATCTAGTAATAGTAAGGGACTCAGGAGACAGTTGCAGAACAAAGACATAATTGATTCAATGTTTTAGATACTTCTCAATTGCAGTCTTTGCAGTGGCGACAGCAACAGTTAGAGAGATTACGAAATAGGTTGCAGTGCAGATGAAAATTTGACAATAGTAAAAGTTGTACAATGTAGTGTCAGCAATAGCATAGATGCAACATCAGAGTTTCACCGTAGTTGGTGGACAATGGTAGGTAGCTACAATTATCAGACATCAACATTGTGTATGGAGGATTCTATGGAGATAGTTGGAGAACACCTTCCTCACTGAGAGGGAGTGTTCGTTTTTGTAGCATTGGATGGTGTTTTAGTCTCAATAATTTGTGGAGAGGATAAAACACATGAGTTCTCCAAAACCCAGAAATTATTTTTGGAAATTCCACCTAGACATAGCTCAATTAAATTAATTGACCATCATTTAATTTTTTCCTAAGCCTAACTTAGGAAAAGTGGTTAGTTAATAGTAATTAATTGAGAAAGTTGAGAATCCTATAGAAACTCACATGGATATACTTGGATATGATCTCAACCATCGATTAATTTTTAATCATGGTTGATGAAGTCTCAACTGGAGATTACAAGAAGAGGTCGATGGGTGGACAAAGGATACACAATTGCATATACTCAGTGATCTAGACAGTTGATTCTCCAGTTCAGGTGATCAGCAGGAGAGATCAAGTTAGAGATAGAGTAGCAATTTTTAGAGGGGTAGATACAATGAATCCGAAGGAATTTTTCTAGTTTTGGAATAGTTAGAAGAAGGCCTTGCGAGATCACTTGATACAACTGAAAGGCGTGCACAAATCCTTCCGAGAAATTCAATGATTAGGGTCGCGTGAGTTTTCCTAGTAGAACTGTGAGGATTACATAGATTTTCCTAGTACAGTCATGTGGATTGTGCGAATACAAAAAAGTTAGCCGTGAGGGTGCATAAAGGCCTACACGGAGGTTGGACAAGTAGTTTTTGAAAGGGAGCCTGTAACCAAGATTTTGCTATAGTGCACTTGGGAAAGAAAAGTCGGAAGAGGAATAGATGCAGTGATGCTCAATCCTTCGTCGACGTGAGTAAGAATGGTTGGATATCCATACAAAAAAAAAGAAGAAGGTAATTGATCATGGCACGTTCTCCTAGTTTTAGGAATACATTTGTACTTAGATTTTCACTATTTGTACTTAGATTTTCACTACTACATAATAAAATAAACCCTCAGTTGTTGCACCAGTTTTCACACATTGGGTTTTTCTGGGGACAATTGTCCAAAAATAATTGTCGTTTTTATGTGTATGTGCTAGCATTTATTAGTTCCTATTTTTGATTCCATAGTATTTTAATAGTGAAGAAATTGTAGTGTGATTAATTCGCTATTTGTTGTAGCAAATAAACTGTTAAAATTAACTAGCTAGAAGAATTAATTCC
The DNA here is from genome assembly GCA_000404065.3 of Pinus taeda. Taxonomy (NCBI): domain Eukaryota; kingdom Viridiplantae; phylum Streptophyta; class Pinopsida; order Pinales; family Pinaceae; genus Pinus; species Pinus taeda. Next base: position 75,205 of record APFE031438252.1, read on the forward strand.
AATTGCTGCATTTCAAGGGAATTTTCAGAGCCCATACATCCATAAGTCAGGTGCAAGACTCTATGCAAGCAACCAAGCAACCCCATGTTGTCTAGGGTTTAACATCCTCCTTTGGCATGCTATTGAGTTTCCTGCAATACAAGGGATCCTCCAAGAAAGCACCTCCCTTTATGTGCTAGCTACATGAAGAAGTCACCAAGCTCTATAGGTCTTGAATACTCTAAAAATGAGTGACATGGAAGCATATGTACAAGGTCTAATAACCAAGAGCAAGCCACCTCCAATGTGCAAGTCCTTAATGGAACATCCAAGGTTAACTATATACCATGCATTCTACATCTAATGAAGTGTCCATAAACATGGTCTAAAAGCTTTTATAGTAACCCCAAAAGCTACAATCCCTCTTTATGATGAAACCATTTTCACTAACCCTTACCTTTCCCATCTGAAACTCAACCAAACCAACCATTTGAAAATTTGAACCTGCGATAGTCTCATAATCAACCATTGTCTTCTAAAAAGGAACTACTACCCATCCATTGCACTCTACCACCAAGGCATCACACTGAACCTCCTCAAAACCATTAGTACAATTATTAGTGGAAGAGGCCAATGCAACATGGCTAGAATATGTCCTAAAATTTACTCACCTTTATTGAATATCTAATCACTCCATGCTCTTGTGTCTCTATAATATTTGGGTAATATATTTTGGCTTTTTGTGTGTTGGAGTAGAGAGTGACGACATATCTGTCCCTAATACAACCTTTGTAGGGACATTCCTTGGTATGGTATTTTTTTTTACAAACCAACTTAACATAATAGTAACTAATTATTAGATGCAGGATTCCATGCTCATATTTTATTAACCAATAAGTTATGCAGTTTTAGTTATTGTATTGCAATTAATAGGAAAATAGCAATCTTCATTTTAAATTGATCTTCCATTAATAACATCCATTGCGAGAGTCACATAATAATTAAGACACATCAACATGAAAAACATATGATAATTTTAATACATATACATCAATAGTCCATAAATTTACAATTCAATTGCATATCCTTCACTTTTATAATATGGTATTATATACAACAATAATCATGTAATATAACTTCTATGAAAACATGAGGTACCATTCATCAAAAGGTGCAGATTCAGTCTCAGCTTCATTTCTTCTTGTGCTCCCTTGTTGATGTCTGCGTTCAAGTCTAAAGGATAATGCGTCTTGACCAAATTTTGTTGACTCATCGGTTGATATCCCACCCTACTCCTTGGGTACTCTTCTTCCCCACAAACCCCTGAGTTGCAATGGGATGTATGTAGATAAATAATACTAGTTAATGGAGGAGAGTTCTCTTGGCTCAATAGTAATGGCATCCACCACACCAAAATCACTATAGACTTCATAGTCACTCACAAAATAATTTCATAATCCATCCAATAGCAAGGAAAAGAATGTCCCCTCTCCCATTACTTTCTCTTTCTTTTATAAGAGGATTCCTAGGTAACAATTGTCACTTATGTAAAAATAATTATTTTTATTAATCAACTCCTTATTTTGTGTTCATTACTGAAGTCAACTCATAGGTCTTAGATTTGTTTCCCCAACTACATCCTAGTTTATCTCAAGCCAACTCTTAGATGGATATCCTTGTGTTGGATCTTGCCACATGGAGGTTCTTTCATGAACTAAATCTCTAATTTAAATTATTATTCTTTATTTTCATTCACCAAACTCGTTTTTTAATGAGGTTAAACTATACTAGGATTGTTGTTTTTAATTAATGTTATGCCCCTTTCCCCCTTTTTTTTTTATTAAAACACTCACATGCTTTGGAATTACTTTATATGCACATTATCTACTAAGATTTTCCAAACATGAAAAGGTAGAGTTACTAAATTGGTCCAATCTTTTTTCTTTCTTCCTATTCTCCCTTTACCCGAAGGTTTACTCTTGATTTAGTCAAATTGGTTCTAAAATGTCATTTAATACATGATGTGAATTAGTATGATTATCAGATATTAATTATATTTCAACATTTTCTTCTTGATGCCAAGGGTGCCAAGTCATTCGTGCCCTCCACAAACTTCCATTTGAATTTCCAAGGGTGCCATGCTTACCAGTTTCTTCTTGATTCCAAGGGTGCCAAGTTGGTCGTACCCTTCAATAACTACCCTTTGAAGTTCCAAGGGTGCCACATTGCTTTCCCTTTAGGGATCCATTGACTACGAGGAGAAAAAATAGGTGTAACAACGAAGCCCACTATCCTCTACTATGTTTTCCACTATAGTGAGAATAATGGTTCTAGGGATCAAGGAATCCACCTTGATGCGATCCCCCTAGTAAAATCCTCATGACCAACTCAATTTTGGGTTCGCCCCCATGACATCGTGATATTCAAGGTGAAGATATCCCAACATTGTTCAACACAAGTTAGGGTGGGAGTGCTAGTGGGTGAAATCGAGGATGTTGTCCCACACCTCACTTGAAGTTCCATCTATCTGTACAACCCTATCACCCATGTGTGAGTCATTCGTCCAAGCAACTAACCTATGCATGTAGTCACTAACATGCCATTAGAATTTGTAAGAATAATTTTAAATTGAGCTTTAATTTTTTTTGAGACAATAGTACATAATTCAAATCAACTCAGTGGTCATCGATTCATCACATGCAAGTTCACCCGGGTGGTCTCTTGCGACACTCAATAATCATCAATAATATTTGTTCATAATTTTAGTCATTTATATAATTGCGTATGCTAAATCGTCATCATGATGTGATCATCAATATACTCACTAATTGTACATAAGAAGCTAATGTAAATAATAAAACATAATGAATCCATCACATAGTCATAAAATATATCCATCACAACTATTATCATCATCAAATTGGCATACCACAATTATTATCACATCCATTAATAGTAGAAGTCAAATGGTGGGATGCTCGACCCGAGGTCCTCAAATAATAATGTATGAGCCTTAAGGTTATATCGAGGCTCATATCATATTAGGGTCAGTTAACCAGAGTAGTACACTACAATCTTATCTACCTTTGAATTTGAGTATTCTTGAGTTTTTGAACAAATGTTTAAAACAAAAAAATTCCTCTTTCTCCTCAGTCTCTAAGGGATTACCCTTTGCACTAGAAGACATGACATCCTTATATCATCTCTTCTTACCATTGATGGAATATAGATCTTGTAATTTGTATATGTATCATTGTATTCAACAACATAATATGTCATTACAACTTCTCAAATATCCAAAGAATGTCGATCACTGAAGAAACATAATTTTGGATCATCGACAACTTGTTGATTTCCACCATCCCTCATGTTAGTGCCCAAGGCCAAAATCATCAACAATCTATGAATATATCTGCCCCATGCACCTGAAAACCTATGAAATTGAAGCATCGACCTCAACTAGGTGAACTCCCTTTTTCTAAGAGAATCCTTGACATAGAGTAACATCATGGTCAACATTGTTTTCTTGAGATAATCCAACAACCTTGTCCTTATGCTCCACAACACTCACATTAACTACAATCTTAGAGTCAAACCTTGAGTTCACAATAGGTTTCAAACTTATTTCCATGGCATCCTAGGATGTGTGATCTACATGTACCTCCTCAAGTATAAAAGGCTCTTCTATCTTCTTAGTATAATGCACAATTTCGACATGATCAACATGAAACCTATAACGACCACCCTCTTTCACATATTTAGTGCCCAAAGTCCTTGGAATAGTTATACTACAATCACTAATAGTGTATTGTTGGCATTCAAATGCAACCCTCTATTGATGATATGTCATACACGAAATTAAATGAATATTTTTCTTTAACTCATGAATAAATAAAACACCACTCATCTCAAAAACATCACCTAATGGCATTAAAAAAAATGGATCCCACTCCTCTCATAGGATAAGTAGCATGATTTCCAAATTCCACTCTCATACCCCCTTCTTGATTTTGAAACTTGTTTAATAATGTCATGTCATAAGTCATATGTATTAATTCTTGATTGTCAATATACCATCCAACTCTAGAGACCATGTTAGAAGATAAACAAGATACCATGAAGAAGATAATATCAAATTGAGATGATTCCTCATCTACACACTTGCATGATGCTGACCATAATTTGTTTAACCTTCCTATTTTTATTCTTTAGACGCTAGTTGGAAAATAAAATGGACCACTTTAGTTAAGTCCTTCCCTTTCTTTGAGCCTTCTTCTTGTCCCATTTATTGCTACCCTTCATCCTCCCAATGAGAGCAATCTCTTCTACTTCCTCTAGATATACTTAATAGGACTACAACTTGATATCTTCTTGCACAAGGTCATCCTATAACGTTATGAAAATCGACGACATCTCACAAGCATAGACACTCTAAAGAAAAGTTTTCCAAGATGGTAAAATTCCATTTAAGGCAATGGACACCAACTCATCTTCAACCTTCATCCCGATAGAACTCATTTAGTCTCCCAACTCTATGATGTTGTAAATGTAGCTCACCGCATTATCTATTTGCTTATATGGGTGGTTGAAATCTTGTTTCATAAGATAATCCATCCAGAAACATAAGAATTTTGAAGTAAAAAATCAAAGCTTCAAATATTTCCTTATTGTATTGTCTACAATGTGAATGATGAATTGATCCTCCAAAAAAAAAGAATGAGTCTCCTTGCCTTGGCCTCCTTCATGTTGTGAACAACCAACAACTTTAGATCAATAGGTGCTACAATATCTTTCTCAACATCCTCTATAAGCAACTATAGCGTATTTTTTCAAGGGATGAAATTGGAAACTCCATCTAACCTTTCCCACTCTTTAAGTCCAAGAAGACATCTTTGCTAGATCTAAATCCCCCAAAAAGAAAAAGTCAACAACAATGAAGTGGAACATTCTATTCTAGGGCTCAAATGCTTCTCCATAGTGTCATATGGTTTTACACCCAGACAAATTGTATGAGTTCAATGTAACATTCCTAGGTACAATAAAACAAAAATAATAAATGCGTTCACCAAAAGTGTGATTTCAATAAGAATGCTTTGATACCATGTAGAAATTTCATGAATTGAGGTTTCTTTTGCAACTTCAAAAATTTCACGTCTTTAGTGATTCCATTGATTTAATCCATGTGAACTATCATCCTTAGGGTTGAGCTCAAATATAAATCACTTCGGCAAACAATGATCGATATTTCATTTCACATCAACACCAATACAATAGGAAATCCAAGAGAGAAGATACCAAATATATGCCAACAAGTTTCAACCCTTTAGGTCAATATTTTCTTGTATAAATGAGGTTCAAAATCACTTCAGCTAATGTATATTTACAAAAATACACAACCTCTTCAATATAAATGTTAATTATTTTAACAATTTCAACCTTATGTCAATTCAACATGACATATAAGTGTTGGAAATTACCAAACCGTGAAGACAAGAATAGTTGAAAATCAAATATGAATTAAGATAATTTTCGGTAGATGAAAACTTTATATATATATAAAGTTTTCATCTACCCAAAATTATCTTAATTCATATTTGATTTTCAACTATTCTTGTCTTCACGGTTTGGTAATTTCAAATAGATCAATGTACATCCTTTTAGCTTATGAAAAGCTTGTACAAGCCTTTAAGATCTATAAACCCCTAGCTAGGGAAAGCCAAGAAAAATCCCCACTCCACTAAATATACTCCAAGCAACTAGAATCATCACTAGAAAGTCCTTGGCTTCAAGTAACATGTCTCCTCTTCTCTTCCTCAACAGTACAACTTAAGGTTTATCACCAAACCCTAACTGCCATGCCTCCTTAGGGATCGAACCCTAGCCTTATACTTCAATAATTCTCAAAGAAAACCTTGTGCCTTAAGACAAAGAGAGTTAAAATATATTGAAGCTTGAATATAAAAAGAGAGAGACTAGTGCTACTCCTCTTATACCAACCCAAGTATATAAAGGAATATGCTCAAGCACAATATTCATTATGATAATGATTCTCTCCATCCTGTATTTATATGATAGGTAAGGGAGGTCAACAACGGGAAGTGGACCTAGTCCATGACAAGCAACCTACAAGGCACAAGTATGTTCACAAATTTGAATTTTTGTACTTCAAGTGATCCATGCCAAGCTCCAAGGTGATGATGATTAACAAAAAAGGCTCTAAAACATGAGAGTTACCCCCCAAGTTTGAACACTCCACTTCAAGACTCCAAAGCTTTGATTCATCTCTAAGATCATATGCCTCCTCAGAGTCCATGACACTGTAAGGTCCCACCTTACCAACCATCAATAATATAGAGAAGTAGGGGTCACATTAATTATTAATACTCATTTTTGTTTTTTGTTTTTTGCATTACGGATGTAGTTATCATGTAATCATGTCTCTTCATCTATTTCAATATAAGAATATCACATAAGAAGTCAAGGATAACTTTCCCTTAAAACCGATTCCAAAACACATTTTCTCTCTAGTTCATAATATGATAGCATGTGCTCATTTCATACTTGTACATGAGATCTATGTAAGATTGGAAATAAATTTCACCATAATGCCATATGTGAACTTTAAGCTAGATCAACCTATTTGATTTCCTAGATTATGCTAAATAAGATCCACCTATTGACTCTTGATATCACAACTTAAAAATATCATGCTTCTATTACAAAAATCACATATAAGTGTATGAGTATTAACCAACCTATAGAAAAGTAACTGAGAGAAGAATATGCCTCTCTTCATCAGTGAATCTAATAAATATGATAGGTTTATGAAATGGAATCACAAAATATATTAACCTAACAACATTTCCAAATTCATTTTTTAAAAATTCTCAATCTCAAATATTAAGTCAATGTTTCAATCATGATTTGTATAATGAATGTTGCAACAAGAGTAACTACTGTTGCCAATACAAAAGCATATCATTCTTCAAAAAGTGCCAAGTAAAATAATGGAATTGCATAAATTAGGCACAAGTAGTTGTTTTCTACAACCATTGAAGCACAAAATGCACCCATGAACGCATGTAGCTCAAACAAAACTTATTATGCTCACTTGCACAAAATCCTACAAGATTAGTCACTATAAAATTGTTTCCAGCAACAACCCCCTTTTTTTATGAAAGATTTAGATAATAAAAGTAACAAGTATCTTATTCTCTATTCACACTTCAAAAATTATTAAATTAATTTTCATATTCATACCAAAAACTTGTAGACGTAGGAAGCTACATCCATCAAATAATCTATTCATAAATTTCTAGTACATAAAAACTATGGTAAGTAAGACTTTTACTCTAACAATTTATATGCACAAAAGCTACAGCCATTTAGGCCATTTGACAAACACTTTGCAAACATGAAATCTACAACCATTGAAGCCTTTTTGATAAACACTTTTCAAGCATGCAATCTACAACTATTGAGGCATTTTGTCAAACACTTGGCAACAATGAATTTGAGGTTCTAGGTTGACTTGTTCTCATAAAAGCGGTACTTGAAGCTACCCCGGTATACTGGATGTCATTGGCATGGATCCCTCGAGGCATTCTGAAAAGAATACAAAATCTTTGCTGCATATTCCTTTGGAAAGGCAAACAGTCTAGGAGAATTTTTGCCTGGGCCAAATGGGAATCACTCGCCCTACCTAAGGAATGGGGAGGATGGGGAATCAAAAGGTTGTATGACTTCTCAGCTGCATTGGTGGCCAAACTTGGATGGCACCTGATTACATCCAGCAGCTTATGGACTAGAGTAACTTTTTCGAAGTATATATCCCCTCTCAACCTGATGGATTGGATTCGACTACCAAGTTGGAATAAGACTGGAATCTCAATCATATGGAAAGTTGTGATAAACTCCATGCCAATCATACATGACAGGATCACGTGGAAAATCCAATCAAGTACATCAGTCCGCATTGGAATTGACCCCTGGATTGGTTGTGGTAACGCTCACAAACTTCCACAAGATCTTCTGCTTCATCTCAACAATTCTGGCATCTCTCTTATCAGTCACATAGCAGATCAGGAACACACCACTATATTCCAATAGGAATGGAAATCTACTCGGAGCCTGCATATCCCTTCGACCCCCAACCAACATTGGAATGAGCATATAGCAGTGCTGACAGAATCACACACCAAAGTCATTGAAGGGGAAGGCGAGATTATCTGGGCTCACGCAAAGAATGACTTATACTCCCCTAAAGAGGGATACCTTTGTATAATTACTGACCATCAACCCTCGACTGTAGATTTATGGTGGAAGCACCTGTGGAAATTAAAGGCACCCCCCTCCCCCCTGAACCAGATTGTTCATGTGGATTGTGCTGAGAAATAAGGCACCCATGGGAGACAATCTGAATAAAAGAGCATTGTAAGGACCATCCAGGTGATGTCTATACAAAAACAGTTCTAAAACTATTGATCATCGTTTTCTCACTTGTTCGATTATTGTAGACCTCTGGAACTCTACCCTCTTGGCCATCAACTCCTAATGCTCATGGTAGGATAGGACTGTGCTTGATACTTGGATATCATGGTGGTCAACTACGCCTCGAACAAAGCAAGGAACCTCCCCCTTCTCACTTGATGGGCAATTTGGATTGCTCATAACCGATGCATATATCATTCCACATTGGCCATCCATCATCTCCCGCTTCCTAGATGACTACAACTCCCTCCAGGAAGACGATAAAATTCCTACCCCCAGGAACATTTTCCCCAAGAACATAAACAAAGAACAACCCTGGGCATACTTTGATGGCTCAACACAAGAAGTTGGGTGCAGGGGGGGATGCATTACTAAACCTTACAAACTTTCATTTTTATAAAATACAAATGGGGCTAGGAAGGGGAACCAACAATTTCACCAAGATGCTCACTCTAAAACATCTCATACACTTTGCTCTGGAAAAACATTGCAAGAACATCCAAATTTTTGGGGATTCAAAAATTGTATGCAATTGGATAAACAATAAATCAAACTGCACTGCATACTCTCTGAGGCCCATTTTGGAAGAAGCTCATAGACTCATTACACACTTTGACCACTTTATTTGTTGCCATATCTACAGGGAAAGGAACCAAACTACTGACCAGCTTTCCAAGGAAGCGGCGAATCGATCTCGTGGCTTATGGCTAATCCTAGAGCAAAGGAATGGTGTACATTACCAGTATTATCACCGTCCATACATGGATTTTACAACATAAATCGCTCTAAAGGAGCCATTTTATTTACTTGTTTATAGTATTTGTATTAAGTTATCAGATGTACATAAATAACCGATGTAAATACTCCCTGCGTGGAGCTTTTTTTGTCTTTATTTTGAACACTACAAAAGCTTTATTCTCCCTGCATGGAGAACATAGATCCACATTTTTGATACTCTCTTTGTTGACAAGCAACAACCACTCATACAACATATGCAAAATGCATCTACAATATGTAATTTTCTATTATTAATGAAAATTACAATTTTTCCAAGGGGAAAAATTGAATTTGAGGTTCTTATTCAACCTATTTAGCTCATAAAATTTAGAAATTGAAACTTCAAATGTTGAAATCTTAAAACAGGGACTAAACAATCTTAGTTTTTCATCAAAAACTCGATAACAAGTGCACATAATTCACAACAACAATCTACAAAATCACCCAGATTTACGATCCAAGTTCTGAAAAGTATGTTTTTGGAATGAAATCGGGGGTTACATGGCCTTTAGGCACGAATACCCCCTGATGTTGAGCTGAATCAAAACAAAAAATATGAGAGATCCAATTCCTTAAAACAACGAAACTTTGGATCTCATTTACCACTTTTGTCAAACGCATAGCATGCAAACTTTCATTTACAACTCTACATGAAGAAAGATAAGCCAAAATTATGCTACTATGAGCTGTTCATTGAAGTCTTGATACAAGTAATTAATCAAACATTTTACAAGCTGCAAAGTTACTTCCCTTTACATAAGTTGACAAACTTATTGCATCCACTGCTACAATTTGGAAAACGCATGGCAGTCATGAATGCTACAGTCATTAATACTTTCTGTCAATTAATTTGAAACAGAACAATAATAAGAACTTACATACAATAAACTACATCCATTGAGGATTTTCTTCAAACATTTAGTGTGCAAATTTATTTATTTTGAGATCTAAGTTTCAACCAACAACCCAATTCAAAGGAAGCAAGAACCATGTATTAAATTGCTAAAAGGGACAATGAAATGCTATCAAACATAGAATATTAGTTTTAGATAATAGACATGACCCGTTATGGACAACATTTCATTTTAAACAGAATTTGAAATCGTTGGTAACACATTCTTCTTTTCATTCCCTGAATGTAAATTCTCATACATAGCTACCAAGAAACTATTACCTCGGAAATACATAGCTACCAAGAAAATTTTAGCTCATAAATAACTTTCTAAATACTTCATAAATATTTATAATTTTGTAATAATTTAAAATCTCCACACTTTAAAACTAATAAGAAACCGAAATTTCAAGAGCATTTATAGATATGCGTGACAATGTGTATATATATAACTCGAAAAATATGAGAGTATGCTCCACCTCCAATTCCCTTACCAATTCATTATGAACCATCCAGTTTTCCACTCAACTATATCCAGGGAGAACTTCTCCCCCTAGAATCCCCAAGCTGTAAGAGCTCACAAGAAGTACCAAAATATAGCAGTAGAGAGATATACAAGGCAAACTGAGGAAGATAAGGTTTACTTCCTCTCAATTCGACTCATGTTCAACTCCATTAGGTAGAGATACTTAGTAATTTAGATTAGCATTTGGCTACTCTCTAAATCTCTCCCTCTCGCAATCTTCTTCAAATATCTCAAACTCTTGGTATCACCATGCACCTCCCCCAAGTGAGAATAAATGAGATACATATATAAGAGGGGCAACAAATTTTTGTCATAAAAGATGAGTAATATGCATGCCTTAGTTAAGGAGAGTGTATGATGAATCTTTTATGACATGTCTTTAATGAGTGTAAGAGGAATATGCCATTCTTTGATGAGTGCATAAAAGAGACTGTAATGTATTATTAAAAAAGAGAGAGATTTACATAGAGCCAAGAGTGTCATCAAGTAGAGAAGTGTGAAGTGATAAAGGAGATGAAAGTGACTAGTAATTCCCTTTTAATAATAATATCATAATAATAATAT
>APFE031438252.1:88993-99387 GCA_000404065.3 Pinus taeda
TGATTTATGTCTTCTCAATCCAAGTTTCCCCTTTTCATTCCATAAGACATCCTTGCAATCAAAATCTTTAGGATATACCTATCGCTTTTACTAAATGTTTACTCTTTAATAAAAATCACAATTTGAGGTTCAAGACACCATTTTGTTTTTTAACGTCAATTTATTTTCCAACTATAAAATCGCTCATGATTTATATTTAATAATAATCAATTCATTTGGTTTTAAGTCTTATTCCTTACTATTAATACACATGCAAAAACAAGCTATGAAAACCATACATTTCTCAAAATATGAAGAATCTTGTTGAATTTAAATAAGATTTAGACTATCACAAGAGAATTTCTAGCCTAAAGCTAAGCTCTTTTTTTTTTGTTTTAAGGAGAATTACCACCCTCTCAAAAGATTACAGCCTTTGTAGGACTAATAATAACTCATACAACTATACACCCAAGCAAAAATTACTAATTCCAACAATCTCTTCCATTCCACATACAATACAGTGATCTCGTGCTTCTAAATCATGCAAGAATTCCACTTCATCAAAATGTGATCTCACTCTCCTTCAAAAGCACATATTCTTGTAAAACAAGAACTCGAATAAGATTTTCATTAATTAAATACCTTTTGAAATAAAACAAAGTTCTCACCACAAAAAATGTTTATCTTCTAGACATGTTATTCTCTTAACAATTTACAAGTTAATCAAATTCCAAGAAAGTAGTTCATCGACTCGATAAACAATATGAATTTTGACTCGATCACGTAACTAAAAATAGTTTAGAGTGCATGAGTTCAATCCTGATAATTTCTCTAATTAATTTAGCTAAATAAAGTTCCACCAATATGCAATTGACAAATCATTAAGGAGACTATTGTGGCATTTTCTAGACCTAATTTGTCTTAAGCCAATTGAAAATATATTTGATCAACTTATCACAATAACATTTTTCTACATTTCAAGAATTTGAAAAGAAATTTAATTCTACCTAAATCCAACATATACAAAAGAATTACAATACTAGAGGATAAATACCTAGTTCACACTTGACTCCATATATCAAAATCGGTTATTCCAAACATTCTAAACCACCTAATGGTGTTCATTGTCTCGATTTTAGTATATTCATTTGTAATAAATGAAAATAAGGGATTTAAATCTCAACCAAATTCATGTTATAAACCTCTATCCATTTAACTTTAATTACACATAATCAATCCTCCTTAATCATGTCTATAATATTTCATCAAAATAATTTGTTCATTTTAACCAAAAAATTACTTGCTCATAGATATATGTTAGTATGGATTCTACACCCATACCTTACCTGATAGATATATGCTAGTATGGATTCCACACCCATACATTAGCTCATATATATATATATGCTACTATGGGTTCCACGCCCATACCTAACTTGATGAAAACATAACCTTCAAGTGTTCCTTAAAATGGCTTCCACAACCATTCATGCCAAGTAATTTAAGCATCTTGTTTATTAGGAAGGCCATATCACAACTTGGTATCTAAGTAATTTCAAGTTATATAATGTCAACTCAAACTACACAAAATAATGTCAAAGAAATCATAGGAATTTCATTCTTACTCATTAAGAATGTATTCCCAAATCATATTTTAACACATCAAATTGATGCACATACATTACTCGTGAATCTACATTCACAGTTAAAAGTGACATCCTTCAAGGTAGCTTATATTAAGTTTCCATTAGTGTAGATAATAAAAGAGTCAAAATTAACATGATGAACTCAATCATCACGTTAATTGAATCTTAGTCTTGCACTTGTTACACATTCCCAAAGCATACACACCAAGGTCATCATACTATAGTCCAGATTAAGCCAATATTTTTCTTGGTAGATACGATTTCAGCTAGTAAAGATGGCTACTATTGATAATGATGCATTAAACATATATGCAACCACACCTGCACTCCACCTATCTCACTCATTGATTGAAAATCAAGCCATTCACATGCTTGAGTTTAACCCCAACTTTCTCAAGCACATCCTTTCCCAACATGTTTTTAAGTCTTTTAACATAATTCTAATAATTTTGTTAACAAAAATATAAGGGAATATAAGAAAGAATTATTTTTGTTTCTAAATGACACAATAATAATAATATCACTTACGTAACCAATATGCTTCCAAGTCAACATACAATAATTCAACATGCATGCAAAACCAACATTCATACATCATCAAACTATAAGCAAACCTGTTTGCCCATTAGGCCCAAGTGTTGTAGCTGGCTCTAATACCATATGTAAGGTCCCACCTTACTAACCATCAATAATTTAGAGAAATATGGGTCACATTAATGACTAATACTCATTTTCTTTTTTGCATTACGAACTTAGTTATCATGTTATCATATCCCTTCATCTATTTCAATATAAGAATATTACATAAGAAGTCAGTGATAACTTTCCCTTAAAACCAATTCCAAAACAAATTTCCTCTCAAGTTTAAAATATGATAGCATGTGCTCTTTTCATACTTGTACATGAGCTCTATGTATGACTAGAAATAAATTCCACCATAATGCCATGTGTGAACATTAAGCTAGATCAACCTATTTGATTTCATAGATTATGCTAAATAAAATCCACCTATTGACTCTTGAAATAACAACTTCAAAAATATCATGCTTCTATTACAAAAATCACATATAAGTGTATGAGTATTAGCCAACCTATAGCAAGGTAACTGAAGGAAGAATATGTCTCTCTTCATCGATGAATCTAATAAATATAATAGGTTTATGAAATGGAGTCACAAAATATATTAACCTAACAACATTTCCAAATTCATCATTTAAAAATTTTCAATCTCAATTATTAAGGCAATGCTTCAATCATGATTTGTATAATGAATGTTGCAACAAGAGCAACTACTGTTACCAATCCAGAAGCATATAGTTCTTCAAAAAGTGTCAAAATAAACAATGGAATTGCATAAATTAGGCACAAGTAGTTGTTTTCTACAATTATTGAACCACGAGAATGCACCCATGAATGCATGTAGCTCAAACGAAACTTATTATGCTCACTTGCACAAAATCCTACAAGATTAGTCACTATAAAATTGTTTCCAACAACAACCCCTTTTTTAATGAAAGATTTAGATAATAAAAGTAACAAGTATCTTATTCTCTATTCACACTTCTGCAAATTATTAAATTAATTTTCATATTCATACCAAAAATTTGCAGACATAGGAAGCTACATCCATCAAATAATTTATTCATAAATTTATAGTACATAAAAACTACGGTAAGACTTTTACTAACAATTTATATGCACAAAAGCTACATCCATTTAGGCCTTTTGACAAAAACTTTGCAAACATGCAATCTACAGCCATTGAAGCCTATTCACAAACACTTTTCAAGCATGTAATCTACAACTATTGAGGCATTTTGTCGAACACTTCGCAACAATGAATTTGAGAATCTTCTTCAACCTATTTAGCTCATAAAATTCAAAAATTGAAACTTCAAATGTTGACATCTTAAAACAAGTACTAAACAATCTTAGTTTTTCATCAAAAACTCGACAATAGACGCACATAATTGACAACGAAAATCTAAAAAATCACCCAGATTTTCAATATGGGTTTTAAAAAATATGTTTTTGGAATGAAATCAGGGGTTACATAGCCTTTAGGCATGAATACCCCCTAATGTTGAACTGAATCGGAATAAAAAATCTGAGAGATTCAATTCTTTAAAACAACAAAACCTTGCATCTCATTTACCACTTTTGTCAAACACAGCATGTAAACTTTCATCTACAACTCTACATGAAGAAAGATAACCCAAAATTATGCTACCAGGAGTTGTTTCATTGAATTTATGACTTTCTATGTTCAATATATGAATTCTTGATACAAGTAATTAATCAAACATTTTACAAGCTACAAAGTTACTTCCCTTTACATAAGTTGACAAACTTGTTGCAGCCACTTCTACAATTTGGAAAACACATGGAAGCCATGAATGCTACATCCATTAATACTTTCTGTCAATTAATTGCAACAAAACAACAATAAAAACTTACATACAATAAACTACATCCATTGAGGAGTTTCTTCAAACATTTAGTGTGATTTTTTTTTATTTTATTTTTTTGAGATCAAAGTTTTAACCAACAACCCAATTCAAAAGAAGCAAGAATTATGTATTAAAGTGCTAAAAGGGACAATGAAATGCTATCAAACATATAATATTAGTTTTAGATAATAGACATGACCTACTATGGACAGAATTTCATTATAAGCAAAATTTGAAATCGTTGGCAACACATTTTTCTTTTCATTCCCTGCATGTAAATTCTCATACATAGCTGCCAAGAAACAGTTAGCTCGGAAATACATAGCTACCAAGAAAATGTAGCTCATAAATAACTTTCTAAATATTTCATAAATATTCATAATTTTGTAATAGTTTAAAATCTCCACATTTTAAAACTAATAAGAAACCAAAATTTCAAGAGCATTTATAAATATACGTTACAATGTGTATATATATAACTCGAAAAGATGAGTATGCTCCACCTCCAATGCCGTTACCAACTCATTGTGAACCATCTGATTTTCCACTCAACCATATCCAGGGAGAACTTCTCCCCCTAGAACCCCCGAGTTGTAAGAGCTCACAAGTAGTACCAAAATATAGCAGTAGAGAGATATACAAAGCCAACCGAGGAAGATAAGATTTACTTCCTCTCAATACCACTCATGTTCAACTCCATTGGGTAGAAATACTTAGTAATTTAGATTAGCATTTAGCTACTCTCCAAATCTCTCCCTCTCATAATCTTCTTCAAATCTCTCAAACTCTTGATATCACCATTCAGCTCCCCCAAGTGAGAATACATGAGATACATATATAGGAGGAGCAACAAATTCTTGTCATAAAAGATTGGTAATATGCATGCCTTGTATTCCATTTAGAGGAGTGTAACTCATGCCATTAAGGAGAGGTATTCATGCCTTAGTTAGGGAGAGTGGAACATATGCATTAAGTAGAACATAAGATGAATCTTTTATGACATGTCTTTAATGATTGTAAGAGGAATATGTCATTCTTTGATGAGTGCATACAAGAGAGTGTAATGTATTATTAAAAAAGAGAGAGATTTACAAAGAGCCATGAGAGTCATCAAGGAGAGAGGTATGAAGTGATTGAGGAGATGAAGGTGACTTGTAATTCCGTTTTTAAAAAAATATCATAGTCTCGTAAAAGATAATAATATAAATATTAATATTAATAAATATTGGGGATTAATATGAGACTGAACTATTAGGATTGAGTAATGATAAGTTAAGTGTTTTTCCTTCAATTATACTTGATTACCCATTGATTGAAGGTGACTTACTATTTTTGGAAAGTCATACTTGAAATGCTAAACATGACTTTCTATTTTTAGAAAGTCTCTCCAAAATTGTCAGAAATAGGATTTTATTAAGGAAATTCATCCTTGAGCTGCCCATGAGCGGTATTTTTCTTCCGGAAAATGGGGTTTCCGTATCCCTATTGTATACATCTTTGTGGCTTATCATATTGAGGACTCCACGCCCTGATCTACTCCAAGGATCCAAGATTCTACACCTTGATCTTTTTAATATTTAAGACTCTGTGCTCCAATTTTTTTATTATAGATCCAAGACTCCACGTGTTTATCTTTCATGGATTTAGGACTTCGCGCCCCAATTTCCATGCCTTATCATATACTCTACTTTAAAACTTCGCAATTCACCTTAAAGCACTGATTGTGAGCTCATACCCGTCTGATGGTTCGTTGGTAAGGCCTTGTTCCAAGACCTTCACACATCACAATTTCATAGATCAAAGAAATCAAATGACTTTCATAATTAGCTTATTCACATTTTACAAAAAAATGTGCATGAATTCCACATTCAGTTAGGTTCTGGATAAATCACTTCGGCATCCATTTATAATTTGAATATCCTTGTTTTCAAATAACCACATCCCTTGTAACGTCCTACTCAATATAAGATTAAGCATATATAATCATAAAAATCATATATCATGACTTCCATAGTCATTTATAATTTAAGGATTCTTGTTTGCAAATAACCATGTCCCCTACCACATCTTGCTCAATACAAGATTAAGCATATATAATCATACAAATCATGTATCATGACTTCCACAATCATTTATAATTTGAGCATCCTAGTTTACAAATAACTAGGTCCCCTGCCACATCCTGCTTAGTACAAGATTATTCATATATAATCATACAAATCATATGTCATCCATTAATCATAATTCACCATATGTTCCACATAACCATTATCATTCATGGATATATTTATCTCAATCTTGGATCACCATCCATGTCATACAAATATGTCCAAACATGGAGACGAAAAGAGAAAACATCCATAATATGCTCTTAACCAAAATCAGTTCTTATACACACAACCATAGATATTATCATAAGCACATAGCAACCAGGTGATCCAAACTAGTTATATAGCATATAAGCATTTACATAAGTATGTCATGCATAATCTTATATCATTAAATCAAAATAACCCTCTCTAAAGGTCACAAAACTAACCTTGCCAAGGTGGGACACTACAGACACCTTCATGTCAACTTCATCAACCCAAGCATCCTCTAGTCAAGTGTAGCCTCCATGCAAGTAACTAAGCAACCCCATGTTAATTAGTGATGAACACCATCCCCCAAACTACCCAACACACACCTCCAAGACAAGGCATCTTCCAAGAAAATACCATCCCTTCATGTATTAACATATGACGAAGTCATTAACCTCCATAGGTTTCCCATAATGTAAAGAAAAATGTCATTCAAAAATCCATATAAGGCCTTACATCCAAGAGTAAACCACCTCTAATGTGTAATGTCCATCATGGAACATCAAAGGTTAACCATAAACCATGCGCTTCACATCCCATGAACACCCCCAACCACAACGTAAACACTTTCATAATAACCTTGAAATATAACAAGTTTGCATGCCATGCTTGTTCTTTGTTGATGAATTCATAGGCAATGCTTCACCCATTCCATATTTTGGTTCATAGAAATGTTTGAGGAGATCATTAATATAAACTCTTCCATTATAGACACTCTCTTCTATTGAGCATTTCCTCAAATGCTTGAAGAAGGTAACATGGTGGTTATTGTTGTAGCTAACTTTGGCTACAACACATACAAACTACCACCATTTGATCCATTGATTTCAAAAGTTACCATTGATTGAAAATGGTATTTTAGGGTTCTTTTGGTGACAACCATATGAGTTGTATAATAAATGGTTTTTCATAGTGTCCATATTTTCGTCAAACCAACACTAATAGATGTAAAATGACCATGGAATTTTTTAAAATTGTGGTTAAAGAGAGATTTTTATAAGTATTGAGGGAATTGTGATAATTTTAATTTAGCCGCTTCAAAACTTCATTGCATAAAAAAGCTCCATTGAAAAGTACAATATTTCCTCAAAACCCTAGTTCTAGATTTGGATTTTCACAAGAAAGATGTAGTTTTCAAGGAGAGATGATGGTCATTGTATTGAAGGATACATAAATGGATATAAAGTCAAAACATCCACTAAGTTGGAGAATACATTGATACTGTCATTTAAAAAATAATGCTCACATATGGTGGTACTCATATGGACCTAACTATGATAGTATGAAGTCAGTTTCAAATAAAACATATCAACAAGTATTTTTATTCTAGTGGTCTCATGACATGAAGAAGAATAAAGAAAGAAATAAAATTTATTCTGTTGAATTTTTATAGAAATGGTCGGTCTTCATTATTTGTTTTTAGCCTTTGTAATGTGTAAAGAATTTGTATGACATGTTATTAATGTAATTTTGATTATTTAGCCCTTGAAATAATTGTTGTAAGACATGTTCTTCATGACAAATTTAAAAGAGAAAATTTCGAAGTTTAAATTTTGAATTTTTGGCTTCAAAATAGTCAAGTCAGCCCAGTGAAGAGACACACCCATTCTGGATAGGTGGATCACTATATAAAGGAATTCAACCTCCTCCATAAAGGTACTATTTGACCTCTCTCAAGCAAGACATTTTCTGGGCATTCAAGCGAAGGACAAGAAGTAAAAGAAGGATGAATATCATCTTTCTCTATCTCTAACTTTCATCTCTCTCTCTAGCTCGCAAGTGTGTTTTTAGGCAGTTTTTTGGGCAGGTCGAATTTCTGGGCAAACTGGGACGCTAAAATCTGATGTTTATTGACAGTTTTTGGGAGACTGAATTTTTGCCTAGGGTAGATTAGATCAGGCCGAGTTGCAAGGCAGATTGGAGGCTTAACTTTAGGGCTATAGACCAGGTTTGACCATAGGTTATTGTAAGCCATAGTTGGCTAGTTGCATGACATGTATCTCTTATTGAATTGAAGTTTTTCACTAAGGAAAAGGTTGCTAGGTAATTATAACACAAGATATACCCAACAATAGCCCAACAAAATATTCGACCCAACGATAGCCCACCAAAATATTTGACCCAATAGTAGCTTTGACCTGCCATCAAATAGCCCAATAAATCCACACATGTGAGAGAGAGACAACCCAAAAACTTTGATTTTTCATTCTTGAGCAAATCTCCTCCTTTTCTTGGAATTTCACACTTGGCCTCTATCTCTTGGATATCAAACTTGTGAGTGAGATGTCCTCCAAATGAACCGAACTTCTTGTATATATACTCTTTTATGGAGTTCGATTTACCCTCTAGTAGGACAACTTGATCAGATAAGGGTTGATTTGGTGTGGAGGTGACAAATGACTTATTTTACTCAATATTAATTATTTTTACATGATTCAAAAGCCCAAGAAGGGTCTCCTTAAATGGACAATGACTCTAATGACTCAAAACAAACCTGGAAATCCTCAATGGGGACTTTGGCCTAAAACATGATGACCCAAGCATGAAACCCATGCTTTAATAAGTCATAATAATAATAATAATAATTTCTTTTTATTTCTTTTGATAAATACATTTCATTATGACTCAAATACAATTATGAAAATTGAACCTAGTTACATTATTCAACACTCCCTCTTTACTAGGGAGGTATTCATATATACAAGTACATGGAAGACCTCAAAACACATGAACCATGAAGAGTTTAGGAACTTACAGTGCCACAGACTAAATTCCTGACTAGAGCAATCTATTTGGGTGGGACTAAGACGGACTAAAGATTTCAGCCTCTCTAGGTACCATTAAGATTACTTGCTAACCATAAACCCAGGGAACTAAGTGTGTAATGCAAGGTCATAGCTCTATGACCAACACCACCCCCTACTACTTCGGGAACTATACATCAACACATGCCAACCAGATGTCCTTTCAGGAATTTTATACACACAATGTCTTAACACATCAAATCTCTCTTAATCAAACATATTGATAAACTAAAGCATGCTTTTCAAAAAAATCGAGAGATTTACTGTAGAAATTTTATCATTTCCCACCCCGTTTTTCAGTTTCACCTTATTTCTCCCATATAGTTAAATGCCCTTTCCCATATCCATACATTCAACAATTGAAAAAATATTTTTTTGCTGAAAACACAAATTCTGGAAATTTTACAGAATGCTGGAAAATACGAATAAAAAAAGCCAAGGTACAAACATCATTTAACACATTTGAACACAGTGATTTATGTCAATGTGACCTGGAAAACCCCCTACACTCTTGGGGAAAACCAGTTCGGAGCCCTTCTTTATTTTCTGAATAATGCCTTTTTTTTACAGTGAGAAATATTCAGAAAAAATCAAGCAGCAAATTTTAACAACTTATCTCTTTTCCCGTGCCTCAAACAAACCTGGAAATACAACAAACAAGACACAATAAATGTTGTATGGCCTCCTCGGAGTTTTGTGCCCACTTCAAGCCTTAAATGTTGGTTGTATGACCTACATTAAATGCATTGTACGGCTGCAATAAAATGTGTTGTAATGGACCTCGATTGCGTGCAGAAATAAAATAAAATAAAATAAAATAAAATAAATAAAAATAAATATAAATAAAATAAATAAATAAATAAATAATAAATAAAAAATATAAAAAAATAAAAATAAAAATAAAAAATAAACAGCAAATTGCTCCTCGATTTCTGTGCAAACCACTCGATTTCTGTGCAAACTAGTTGTACGGATTTCTAGAAAATCGTGCCAAAATCAGCGTTTCACTGTGTGTTGAATCAGCTGTACAAATCTGCTCAACTGCTGCCTTGGAATGTGTGCTAAGCTGTTGTCTCCTCCTTGTCCAAAAATCTCCCTTGCTCTCTTGCTCTCCTCTCAATCTGCTCATGAAAGAATGAATGACCTTTTGCCTCC
>APFE031438253.1:0-10077 GCA_000404065.3 Pinus taeda
GTATCATTTTCTCCGAGAACAAGTACTTGAACAAAAGGTCAAGTTGGAGTATGTTCCTTCTAAGGAACAAGTTGCTGATATACTCACTAAACCACTGCCCAGGGAGACCTTTGAATACCTCAGGCAAAAGCTGGGGGTTGTTGATGCATCATCTTGTTGTTAAATCTCACCTGTTGGTTGTACGCGAGGTCTATAGGTGGTATTCACGTACATTTGTTGGTTTATGGATTGATTGCAAATCAATGGCACGGGTTCAGGGGGAGCACATATAATGCATTGTTGGCATTATGGGAGCACAAAAGGAAAACATGGCTGCAATATGTCTCTATCTCTTTATAGTCAGGGGGAGCATGTTTTTATGGGGAGCATAACCCTTTGCCCTTGATGTCAAAGGGGGAGAATGACGTTGAGGATCTTGAGGTTGCCATCAAGTCCAAAGGGGGAGATTGTTGGCATTATGATTCTGGTATGGCTCTATGATACAGGTGTTGTACTTGATGGCAACTCACTCAAGTGGCAATGGTCTATTCAGGCTCTCAAAATGATGGAAATTAAGAGGCTCGCGGGTGAATGGTTCAAAAGGTGCGGACCCACAAGTTACCCATACAAGAGGTGAGTTCATACACGCAGGTTACCTGGCCAGTGCACACACTTCAAGACAGTAAAGCGCGCTCTCGTGGGGTTTCTTATGTTTGGCTCGTGGTATTTAGCCTGCCGTTCTTGATTCTATGGTTTTGGCCCGTGGTATTGCTTTATATTATTATTATTATTGAGCCCCATGTTTTTGGGCCCCTTTTATTGGTTATCTATGGTATTGATCCATGATTTTAGGAAGAGCTTGCCTATATAAAGAAAAGGAGACCACTTGGCTACGTATCTTTTGCAAATTGAATATCGTAAGATCGAAAATAGCGGGTTATTGTTTCAGTGAAGTTAAAAGCGAATATATGAAGGATAATCTCTCGAGCGCATGATCAGATCTGAGCATTGTAGAGCTGTAACTAGGGTCTCTCACACCTCTAATTATCCCACATTAATAAGTCAATCCGGGAACGTTTTGTTATTGCAAGGAGTAATTCAATCCGAGGCTATTTCGCCGAGTAATGCTCAGTAATAAAGTGTTCTAATGATTCGAAAGGAGACAGATGCTAAGTTGTAACTAAACTAACCAAAAAGATAGAATCACACAAGGCAGTTGATCAGTCAAGGGTACGGAAGCAATAACCCATCCCTTTAGAAACTGATGAAGAAAGGAAATTAGAGCATGGACTTATAGGTCTGGGAGCTAGGCAGCGTCTTGCTGAGGCTCACTACAACCTTAGGCCTTCTCTCACACCAAAAACAACAAAGGCAGGTAAATAAAATGGTGAAAAGTAAAATGGAACAGCAGTCTGGAAATGGAACAGCAATAAAATGGAACAACCGTAATCGAATGGAATAGTAGTAATAAAATGGAATAGCAATAATCAAATGGAACAGCAGTAATAAAATGGAACAGCAATCCTCACTAAATTATGGAATGGCAATCCTCATCCGTATGTACATGTTCTATACTACTATAGCAATCTGAGAATAATGAATGATATGACTACATTTCTGAATGAAGTAATATTGCTTTCAAGTCTCACAAATACTATTTCACATGGATCTAATAACAATAACCTTCATACCAACATTCTGCTACAGAGATAGCCGAAAGATGCAATTCGAATAGATCCAATCATACAGTGCAGAGACATGAGATAAAGAAATCATTCAGATATCAATTATAATGGAGCATAGTATATCACATAAAAGATGTATCAGATTACTTAAATAACAGGAATAAACAAACCACACACAAATCACCGTATAATAATACAAAAGCAAGTGTCCTTCGGAGCCGGGCCCTTAGCTGCCAATGGTACACTGCCTTAAGTTACTCCAGATGCAGAGACGAGATGAACACCAAGTCTTCTATATTAATCGCATTAAAAAAAGTATAACAAAGTCAGGTCTCAGCGAGACTCAATGATCACAGTTTGTTCTGAAACTTAGAATTATAAAAATAGTCGTCCCCCCTACTCAATGGCATGGTGCCTTTTATAACAGAAATGATGGAGGTATCTAGATAATCAAAAGATAAGTTAAAGCAGCGATCCCTCAGGCTCAAAGATCCTGAGGGATTCGCTAATCGTTCAATTCTTCTCTTTTCCTTCTTGCATTCTCCGACTCGGTATCCTGCATTCTTTCCCTGGGCTATTCGACTCTAATTTTTCTTGATCTTGTCCGCATTCGGTTCCCTGCTAGAGGGACAGTAGTTATTTTCCCTTTTCTTCTTGCTTTTGATCGACAATCCCTTGTTTCCACGTCTTCCTGCATAGAAAACGTCAATTATTAGCACTTGAGCTTCCTTTGTCTATTTTCGCACATTTTATCAAAACCCTTTATCTTCTTTGAACTCATAATGCAGAAAAGGTTAGAATTATTATTAAAAAACCACTAGATTGCTTGTCAAAAGCATACCTTCCAAGTGCTCCACACACCCCCCTGCTTACCCTGTTTCATGGCCTCATGAAAACGTTATAGTTGACATGCAAGGCGGTGAGAGAATAGGTCGGAGAAGGGATCTCGTGAGGAGGCCGACAACCGTGATGAGCAACTAGATGGTCAAAGAACTGATCTATTTGATCTGCAGGCATCTCATATAAGGCCTGATATCCGAGTGCAGGGTGCCAAATAATTGGACTGCGAAATCGATATCCCAACCAAGATGGCCCTGCTCGTAGAATCCGTTCCCCATAGAGACTCAATCGGCTGGAGGCCAGCTCAAAATTCTCATATTTGAAGGGTTCCCTGAGCTGGATGTTTGGGTTAGAGGTCCAGTATCGAAATTTTGCAGCATCGATGGCAAGGTCTTTAATAGTCTGGAAATATTCCAGACTGTTTCGGATCAAGTCTTCGTGCATGGGACCTAATATCCCAATGACACCTGGGATCCTCATCAGACTCCTATGCTCTCTCCATAGCGTCACTGGGTCTCTAGGTTCAGCTCGTACCCATAAATATAAGCTATTCTCTTGTCTCTGAAAGGTGTTGTAAGCTTTGAGCCACTTCAGTTGATTAACCCCAAATGAGATAAAGGCTTGGAATTGTATATCGCCAACAAAAGGGCCAGGATTTAAATCAGTTTCCTGGTCTAACACAAGATTGTGCAGGTAAAACTCGCATAATAACCTTTGAACTTTAACTCCATAGTTCTTGCAATAGTCTATAAAGTCATTAACAATGTTGATATGGATAGGTGCTCCTGCCCTAACGACTTTTATTTTTAATCTGAGATATCGTTCAAGCAAAAATAAAGCATAATTTTTAGCAGGGGCCCTACAAGTCAAAACGTCATTATATAAGGAACACACGATGTCCATCTGCTTAACAACACTATCTAATCGACGAGTTACCTTAGCAACCTTTTCCTGCTCCTTCTGCCAGCCTTCAAAGGCCTGGCTCTCGGACTGACTAATGTCTCGAAGTTGTTGTTGGAATTCTTCGTATCATTCCTTGGGGACCGTCTGTTCTAGCAACCGCTCAGCTTCTTGCTGAGCTTCCTTCATCATTTTATGCAAGGTTCTGGTTTTTGGGTCCTTTTTCCACAAAGTCGTAGAGGCTAGAAGTTTAACCTGGACCTTTCTATTACGTTTCTTGGAGTTTAGGACCCGAATTACGCCCGAGGGTGGTGCTTCTGTTTGGACCTTTTTGCTTTCTGTTTCTTTCTTAACGTGAATAAAGGGTTGCTGTGGTCCTCCCACCATCGGAGCCTCTTGTTGTTCCATTGGACTGTCCATTCGTTCTTCAGGGCCAGATGGAACAACAGTCTGTCCCTCCACGCTATTTGGAACAGCAGTTTGTTCCTCCATGTCATTTGGAACAACACCCTGTTCCTCATTATTACTTGGAACAGCGGACTGTTCCTCAGCAGTAGGTCTCCTGATGGGGTTTCGACCAACAAAACGGGTTCTTGTCCTCGGGGTTCTTTTTGCCGTGGTCCTCCTCCTTTTCCCTGCGGTCTTTTGTATTCTCAGACTGGCTTTCAACATTCGAATTTGCTGCCGGAGTCTGGCTATAGTGCCCAGCAACCTCTGTTGCTTCTTTCTTAATTTCTTAATTTCCCTTGTCTCAGCAGAGGGTTTGGTCCTCCATCTTGCTTCTTCTTCATCAGGGATATCTTCCGGCATCCTGGGGACAGATTGTCCCTGATTGTTGTCTTCCATTTCATTATCATAAGCAGGCAGGTTTTCTTCCCCTGCCTTTTCTGCATGCATTTCCTCGGGTAATTCTTCCTCTGGGGGATTGTCAGGGACACCTCCTATGCTGGAGGGCTGGCCATATTCTCCCATATTGGCCAGAACTGCTGCCAATTCCTCCTCACCTAGAGGGTCCTGCAACGGGCTACCCCCTGGCTATGCAATTTCTTCTTCCTGATTGCCCTGTTTGGTGGCCTCTTCTCCCTAAGAGTGTTCATCTCCTTGGTTGCTCTGTTCGGTGGCCATTTCTTCCCCAGAGTGCTCATGTCCTCTTTCAATTTCTCCTTCCGACTGGTCAGTCTCAGCCTCCGATTGCTCAGCATTTCCTTCGGAGAGTCCTCCTTCCAGTTCTGGACGTTCATCCGCAATTTCGATTGGCTGGGCTGTGGTTCCCTGAAACCTTTCCAGCCTTCCTTGTATCTGAGCCAACTGGGCTGACTTCCTTGGTCTTTCAGGTTGGTTGGGTGTGCCAGCAGGTTCTCTTGGTTCTTCTGGTCGTTGTGGCATACCGGAGGGTTGTTTCCGTTTTGAAGCAGCATGTCTTTCTGCTGCTGGTTCCTTGCGTCTTTCTGAACGTTCTGGCGTGCTGGAGGACTGTTCAAGTTTTGGGGGTGGTACAGTCAATCCCCCTTCGACTATATCAATCAATTCCTCCCAAGTGCTTTGCTATTGGGCGAGACTGTGGCTTACTATCAGCCGAATCAGTCTGTGGTGGCTAACAACTGCATCTATGTGCTAGGCCTTCTTCAGGCTTCGGGCCGCGTCATGTAGTAGCGAATTTAAAAGTGCAGGGAGATTTACAGAGCATTTTCCTTTTAAAACAGCTAAAAGTTTCAAGTGACGAGGCCTTATCACGTCTTTTCTCCCTTCGCAGGTGATGTAACTTTGCACTGTGTTCGCCAGCTCGGTCCAGGGTTCCCCAAGTGTTGCTGGCAGAACTCATTTCCCTTTGACTGTCAAGCTTTGGCCTTCATCCTGGAAAATTTCCATAGCTTTTTGCAATCTTTCCTTCTTCAGCATCCATATGGGTCCAGCAGCTGGTAATCCTAAGACTTCTCCGATAATGTCCTCCGTAACCATTATCCGCTTTCCTCCTACTACAGAGTAGTTTTCCTGCAAATTCTGCAGGAATTCCAATGCTACTGCTTCGCTTGATTCTTGCAGGCGGTTGAAGTAATTCAACCATCCTGCGTTTTCCAGGATTTTGCGAGTAGCAGCGGAAACTGTCAGCTTGTGAGATTCCCTTCGGACCGTTTTTCCGCTCATGATTCAACTCAGAAATGGAACAGCAACTGTTTGCGGTATTTGCGACGCAGAGAGGATGATCGATGCCAATTTTTGGAAAGGATCACAGAGCATGCAACGAAAAAAGGATCATGGATGGCAATCTCTGTAGGATGGAATCATCATACCGTTAAACCATGCCATTCCTTCGTACATTATCTTGCCCAAATGGTGTGCAGCCACGTAATCCATGGAGTAATGTGGTTACCTCCCCCCCCGCGATCTGATAGGCTGCCCCCAGCCATCAAAGAGAGGAGCAGCAGCCAGTCGGGAGTCAAATCATAAAGTACAGCATATGGAATTATGCCATGTTGTAAAAAAACAACGAAATGCCGAAACCGAGGCAACAAGGTAGATCCCGTTTTATATAAGAGCCTGCGTGATATAATGAGGAACTGGGGGATTGGACGTATGTCAAATGTACGAAGTCTCCAGTAGTCATTGTCAGTTCCATTGCCATGATCGGTGGTAATAAATATTCATGCGATATATATATCGAGGTGTGACATATGATTTATGCAAAGGATATAAGAGACAGAAAGATTTAATATCATACATGTTGGTGTAAATATTACGACTTCGATGCCATTAACAGAGATCTGCTGCCAACAGGTGTTCATAACCTTGATAGAGTTGTTTGTTTCACCCTCTGGAACCATGATCCTTTGTGTGTATTCTGAAGAGTGCTTTGTCAAAATTTAGGCCATTATGCCGGCTTGGTAACCAAATAGCCATAATGCCATTCACAAGGTAGGCACGAAACGTGGTCAGGCCGGCTCGTGATGAGACCCCCTGTTCCAAGGTTTACTTGTTAATTTACCTTTGGACCATATCCCTGGTGTGGTGGCCGCAATGGGAATGGCACTTCGCTTCCATCCTTATGATCATGGTAGGTTGGCTCTGAATGAGACCCCCTATCCTACATTTGACAATTTTCATATTTTTCTTTTGTTTTTCTTTTGCAGCGCACCTTCTCTTTTTTTTGTTTATTTCCACATAAGGGTGGTTTCACACTCCTTAAGAGCGGGGAATGGTGGAAGAAGTCTTATAATCCCAACAGACAGATATAAATCGTTTGCTCTTATTCCTTAATAATAATTAAGAAAGATTTTAGGGAAATCGTCATGATAAAAATCACCAAACCAAGGTTCGGGAATAAGACAATGACATCGAAGATGAAAAATTAATGTCCCTCCTCTTGTCCTCTTATACATATTGGCTTCATAGTAATAGCGATTTATGATATGCTAATTTCGGTATATCATGGTTTATGTTCATTGCATAAATTCATTGTTGTATCTAGAAGATTGAGGAGACCATGGTCGTAAGGCATCCCAATAAGGGCAAAAACATGCCGATGGCATTCTTTGAGAGAAGAATCCATTCGTAAGATACCATTTCTTTGAGAGGAGAAACAAAAAATCACAAATGTTGTTTTTTCTGAGAAAGGAACAGCAGAGACACTCAAATGTTGTTCCTTTTCGCAAAGGATCAGCAAAAACACACAAGTGTTGTTCATTTTTCGCAAAGGAATAGCAAAAACACGCACGTGCTGTTCCTTTTCGCAAAGGAACAACAAAAACATCCAAGTGTTGTTCCTTTTCGCAAAGGAACAACAAAAACACGCAAGTGTTGTTCCTTTTTGAAAAGGAACAGAAAAGTCATGCAAGTGCTATTCCTTCTGAGAAGGAACAGCAAAATCTCACAAGTGCTGTTCCTTTTTGCAAAGGAACAGCAAAAATACGCAAGTGCTGTTCCTTTTGAAAAGGAACAACAAAACCACACAAATATTGTTCCTTTTGGAAAGGAACAGCAAAACCACACAAGTGTTGTTCCTTTTGAAAGGGAACAGTAAAAACACACGAATGTTGTTCCTTTTGAAAGGGAACAGCAAAAACACACAAATGTTGTTCCTTTTGAAAGGGAACAACAAAAACACACGAATGTTGTTCCTTTTGAAAAGGAACAGCAAAATCACACAAGTGCTGTTCCTTTTGAAAAGGAACAGAAAAATCACACGAATGTTGTTCCTTTTGAAAAGGAACAGCAAAATCACGCAAATGTTGTTCCTTTTGAAAAGGAACAGCAAAATCACACAAATGCTGTTCCTTTTGAAAAGGAACAGCAAAATCACACAAATAACGTAGCAAAAATACTGAGAATGCAAATAAAGAATCAAAAGACCATATATACAGGATGTTATGTACAAGTTATGAAAAAAATAAATTGCTTAAGTTATAGGTGAGGAAGATTTCGCTTCCTCTCCTAAAATTTCCAAATCGGTATCTTGTCGTAGCTGCTAACAGAAGGATTCTCGAGTGAGTGGCTTTCGATAGAGATGAACTCGGTGGCCATTTAGTTTGAATGCATATCCAGAACCGTCAATTGTGATCAGGGTAAGGGTCCCATTGTCATGTACCTTCTGGATTTCGTATGGTCCTAACCATCGAGTCTGGAGTTTCCCCGGGAAGTCCTGAAACCGAGAGTCGTATAACAGAGCCGAGTCTCCTTTATGAAAGACTTTATTCTTAATAAGTGAATCATGCCATTTAGCTCACTGCTGTTGAATCAATGTTGTATTTTGTAATGCAGAGAGCCTAATTTCGTCCAATTGATTAATCTGTTGTAGTCGATTGATTTGTGCCTCACTCAGATCTAGGCCAACTTCCTGTGCAGTTCGTAGCGTTTGGATTTCAAATTCTATGGGAAAAATTTGTTGTTTTCCAAACACTAATTGATAAGGCGAATAGCCTATCGTACTTCTCCATGTGGTTCTATAGGCCCACAGTGCCTCAGGTAGCCGAGCAACCCAATCACGCCTATGTGATGCAATAGTTTTTGTTAAAATTGATTCTATTACCTTATTACTACTTTCTACTTGACCATTTGCCTGCGAATGGTATGGGGTAGTGATCTTATGTTGGACATGATAATTGTTAAGTGTTGCAACTAATTTATTTCCAACAAATTTTGGTCCACCATCTGTGATTACTTCTCTCGGAAGTCCATAACGTACAAACAAATGGAACAAGAATTGTATTACCGAGTCCTCTGTAGCCTTAGGCAATGATTCAATCTCGACCCATTTAGTAACATAGTCTGTCGCCACCAGAATGTATGTCCTCTGATTTGATGGTGGATTAATGGGCCCGACGAAGTCGAGATCCCATCGTTCAAATGGCTCACTAACCAATTTTGGTCTCAAAGGCATTTCATCGGCTTGGCCAGGTTTTCCTGCTCGCTGGCAGCTGTCACAGGCTTGTGCAATTTTTTTCACATCTTTGAAAATTGTAGGCCAATAGTGTCCCGTCTGTAATACTTTATGTCCTGTTCTTTTTTCAGCAAAGTGTCCCCCACATGGTCCGTCATGGCAAGCTTTTAAGATGTCGAAGATCTCGTCCTCTCGAATACACCTCCTGATTTGCATATATGCCCCTGTATGGAACAAATGGCCTCCAATCCACGAAAATCGAGTGCTCTTCTGAACAATCTGCTTTCGTTCCTGAGGGGTTAAGTGTTTTGGTAGCTTACCTACTGCAAGGTAATTGGCGACATCAGCATACCACAGTGTTCGAATAGCAACAGCAAACAGGTGTTCATCAGGAAATTGGTCTTCTACTACTGCTGTTTCAATTGATTTCGGTATTCATGAGAGAAAATTGGCTACAGGGTTTTCCTTGCCAGGTCGATCCTTGATTGTGATATCGAACTCCTGGAATAAGATCAACCATCTAGTTATTCTAGCATTCGTAACAGGTTTATTTGCCAAATATTTGATAGCAGAATGATCTGTATATAACACAACAGGATAGCCTGTAATATAATGTCTAAATTTTTTAACAGCATGTATTACAGCCAAGAATTCCTTTTCAGTAACAGTATAATTGAGTTTGGCAGAGGATAAATTTTTGCTGATATAGTAAATAGCATATGGCTTCTTATCCTCTTCTTGCCCTGGGACTGCACCAATTGTTGTATCCGAGGCATCAGATGAGATTTGGAATGGCAAATTCCAGTTTGGTCCTCGAAGGACTGGGGCTGTTGATACCAGCTTTTTCAATTCCTTAAAAGCCTGGTCACATTTCTCTGTCCACAAGAAATCAACATTACCAGTTAGAGCATATAGAGGTGCAGCAATACGTGAATAATGTTCTATAAATCGTCTATAATATCCAGAAAATCCAAGGAAACTGCGTACCTCTGTTTGAGTAGTGGGGGTAGGGATGAGCAAAAGAATCTGAATTTTGGCAGGGTCTACCTGGATGCCAGCTGCTGAAATATAGTGCCCTAGAATGAGCCCTTACGTCATCATCATGTAACATTTTTCGTGGCTCAGGCAAAGTCTGGTAGCGATACAACGTTGTAGAACTTTTTCCAGGGTATCCAGAGCTTGGTCAAAATCATCTCCATATGGTGTAAAGTCATCCATGTACACCTCAAGTCCGTCGTTTATTAGATCTGCAAAGATGCTGAGAACAGCCCTTTGGAATGTAGCAGGGGCATTACATAG
>APFE031438283.1:0-11204 GCA_000404065.3 Pinus taeda
CAAGGGATCTCTAAACTTGAATGGTTCATGAAGCACAATACTTGCTAAGGTTTTGCAAATGGGGTAGCAAGCTAAGTGGGCTTGATTGTGGAAAACTCCACAGTTAAGCGCGCTTGAGCCAGAGGAGTTCTGGGATGGGTGACCTCCTGGGAAGTCCTGGTTACCGGGTGCAAGCCCCGGAAGTGATGATTGATGCTATGTGACTCGTTCTCCACATTTCACTAATTTCAATCCCACTTCTTCACCCCTGTGAGCATCACCCGATGCAATGAGTGCTAAGTGAACTATTCAAAAATCATGAGAAATTAGTCAGTTACGACTACCTCTCATGGAAATGGTCATACGTGAATGACTTACCTAACGCAGTTGAATCCCAAAATGAAATTAATGCACTGCGTAAACCCCCATACTTAAATTCAAAAAGAGTCAAGGGATCTCTACTTGAATGGTTCATGAGGCACAATACTTGCTAAGGTTTTGCAAATGGGGTAGCAAGCTAAGTGGGCTTGATTGTGGGGAAAAACTCCACAGTTAAGTGCGCTTGAGCCAGACGAGTTCTAGGATGGGTGACCTCCTTGGAAGTCCTGGTTACCGGGTGCGAGCCCCGGAAGTGATGATTGATGCTATGTGGTTCGTTCTCCACATTTCACTAGTTTCAATCCCACTTCTTTACCCTTGTGAGCATCACCCGATGCAATGAGTGCTAAGTGAACTATTCAAAAATCATGAGAAATTAGTCAGTTACGACTACCTCTCATGGAAATGTCATACGTTTGAATGACTTACTTAACGCAGTTGAATCCCAAAATGATATCTAATATAATGCACTGCGTAATCCCCCATACTAATTCAAAAAGAGTGAAGGGATCTCTAATTGAATGGTTCATGAGGCACAATACTTGCTAAGGTTTTGCAAATGGGTTAGCAAGCTAAGTGGCTTGATTGTGGGGAAAACTCCACAGTTAAGCGCGCTTGAGCCAGAGGCGATCTGGGATGGGTGACCTCCTAGGAAGTCATGGTTACCGGGTGCAAGCCCTGGAAGTGATGATTGAATCTATGTGATTTATTTCACTAGTTTCAATCCCACTTCTTCACCCCTGTGAGCATTACCCGATGCAATGAGTGCTAAGTGAACTAAAAATCATGAGAAATTAGTCAGTTACGACTACATCTCATGGAAATGGTCATACGTTTGAATGACTTACTTAACGCAGTTGAATACCAAAAATGATATCTAATATAATGCACTGCGTAATCCCCCATACTTAAATTATGAAAACTTTATAATATTTTTTGGTTTTAATAGAAATCAAAGTTTTTTCTCATATAATTTTGTAGTTTCCTTTTAATTTCAAAGTGAATTTATTGTATATTATTGATTACAATTAATAAGACCAATAATACTTTGTTATTTAAATGAATGTTGTTTTATAAGTGATCAAACTTCCACAATTATTCGTATTGTTGGATATTTCTAGAAGTGGAAAAAAAAACATTACATGATTTGCTTATGGTAATCTCCAACAATATGAACATTGTTTTATGTGTATAATTTAATTTTTTTTCGTTAGTTTGTGTGAATTTTGAGATGATTACTCGATTTAGGGGCATTTAAGCCTTCAAAATGACTTGACTATCATACTTGTCTTGGCCCATACTAGCCTTTAGCATGGTTGAATTTTTTCCCATGAAGTTTTTAACTAGTGACCTTTACACCACATAGTGCCTTAACAAAACAATGTATCACCATTTTTTCTACCCCTGATGGACACATATTTTAAGTTATTAGAAAAATATATTATATTTGTTTTTTGAAATAAAATTATTTAGTTCTTTGTTATAGTCAAAAGTGAATTTTGTTAACTTTAATAGATATTCCTTTCATGTCACAATTTTTAATTTAATAAATGATTGTATATAATGTTTTATTTTATATATATTTTTATGTTAAGATGGATTATCTATCTAAATTTTATCAATGAGATATTTTTAACAATTATATATGTTATATAATATTAGTTTGTATTTAAGAAGTGGTAAGAGTGAGGTGATTTATAGCCTTGGAGGATAATTAAATTGTTCTTCCCTTGGGGGTTAGGTATTTCTTCCAATAATGATGCTGAACCTCATGACCTCTTACTAGGATTAATCCAAGTTTTTGTGCTCAATTTTAGGAGAATAATAACTATGGGAGACTCTTGTATCTTATTTCAACAACTCAAAATGGACTCTTTTCTAGAGGACTTGAAACTGACAATCTCCTCCAGAGAATCGAGTTCATGTTGGTTGAATTAATAATATATTTTATATACCATGTGTTGCAAAATAATAATAAGGAGGTTAAACTCCTATCTAAAAAAATAACGATGTTCGCCTAGGGCTACCTTCATATCAATGGAAGGGAAGAAATTACATAATCCTCTAATTATGTCAACTTGAGGTGGGGGAGTGATTGCACACATTTAAGCCACATGTTCATTGAGTGTATGCAACAAAAATGGCCTAGAATGTTATTTATTGCTGGGAGATGGGAGCCCGAGCAAACTTCTTGCTCATTCTCTAGACTATGTGGAATCCATCTAGCTAGGCAATGGAGCTTAAATGGACATTTTTGTATTGAGCTAGTGTGACATGAGGTAATACCATCATGTTGAGTTATGGGTGACAATAGCAGAGACTGGAGAAATATTTTCTCTTGTGGGTGGGGAAGGTATGGAGTTAGTAATTTAGTTTATGCAATATAATTGGCATCAGGTGCATTCAATGTTAGATTTTGTGGAGGTTGATTTTCATTTTTGGTATAAAAGAAATACAATCATTACATTGTATGGTGATTGTTGATCACATTGGATTGGATTGCCAAGTTTTTTGTTGGAGGGGAAGTGTTCCTATCTTGGTGTTGGTTTCTCTTGTTCCATTTGTCTTTTAATATTGCATGGAAGGAAGCAAGAATTTCATAGTCTCTCCATTCACTCTTCTTTTTCATTGATAATTTAAGTGGTATATTTGTTAGAAATATCCCCCTTATCATTCAACACTTTTTGTTGTTGTTGCAAGACGTTGGGTGTGGTAGCTTCATCTCAAGAGAGGAGGGGAAAGGGATGAAGAATTGGTATGTTCAACTAGTGCATGAATGTATATGGAGTAAATAGGGGTAGTGTATTTAAGTTTCAATGCCATACTTTACGTATGCTTAGTGCAGGTGAAAGGATAATTGATAACAAACGTGACCTATTAGATGTGGGACAATGGGGTATTAATGATTAGATATGAGGCTCTCCTCTATTTTCAAGTAGGGAATTTTCTCAGGCTTCTAGTGGAAGTCAATAACATGTAGAATAAGGAGGGAAAAATAACTCATTTGATGTTGGAGGAAATCCTATATTTATAGTTAAGGTACAATCATCTTGCCTCAAATTTGGTATCCACCATGGAAATATTAATTGACCAATATTATCAGGTGGAAAGGGTGGAGGATGAAATGAGAAGTTTGAGAAGGAATATTGAAGAACTACAACACGATATAGCTCAAGGTAAATAGGGATACTTTACCTAAGTAAACTCTATGAATAGATTTAATTTCATGGTTCCTGGTCTTAATGTAAAAATAAATACTAAACATGGGGAGGCTCTCAATGTTAGTGTGTAATGTCCCCATTTTCAATTTCCCTTACGACACTGTTAGGATGGACTTCTAATATTGGTGGTAGCTAGTTTGCAAGAGTGAGATTACATCATCATAGGGCCCAGAGGGTTTTGGAGGATTTTTATGTGGTATGATGGAGTTCACTTGCTATATTTCATCATCAAGGGTGGATCCACATAGTTCGTTATTAGTTCCATTGCATTCTGATGGATCTCGTAAAACAGGGTTATCATTAAAATAGTTTAGTTAGATATGCTAAAGGTGTTGTTTGGAGGGAAATATTTGGAGGAACACCCTAATGTAATAGCTTATTTGAACATGAACGAAGAGATCCATTGAATGGGATGGTGAAAGGAGACTTGCAGTGGCTGGAAAAATATGGTGACTAAATAAGGGTTTCCCAAGGTTAAAAAGTGACTTTAATTAGTC
This sequence comes from Pinus taeda, assembly GCA_000404065.3. NCBI lineage: Eukaryota > Viridiplantae > Streptophyta > Pinopsida > Pinales > Pinaceae > Pinus > Pinus taeda. The sequence continues at coordinate 4,076 of APFE031438283.1, forward strand.
ACTTTATTAAATAAAAAAGGGGAAAAGTGTTTAATAGGAGAAAGAGGCCAAAAAGGGGAAAAGTGACTAAAATAAAATAAAAAGTCACTTAAAAGTGAAATAAGGGGGGAAAAGCTTCTAGAGTAACAATAAAATAATAAAATAAAATAATTCTAAAAGGACAAAGAACCATCCAACAAGTATTTAAATGGAGGGGAAGAAGAACATTTGGGACATCTTGGTTTGGTCATATTTTCTATTGGTGAGGTTTTTAGAATCTAGTTCTTAGCTTCAATAAGCCCCAGGATAAAAACCCTAAGGTAATTTGTTGAGACTGGAAGAAAACGCATCTCATCCCTTGGTGAATTCAATCAAGTTTCATAGGTGCATTTATAATTTGAGCCTTCATTTTGCAGGTCCAATTCAATATTTTAGCATATCTTATGGTGGCCATCACTAAAACTATTTTCTATTGTGTGTTTTTTATGTAATTTTCCTAGTGAATAAATAAAGATGTGTTATTTCCATTTCTCATGTTATTTGTAATTGCAACATTTATGGGATTTACTGCAAATTTTACTTATTATGATGTAAATTTTATGGTGTTTTTGAATGTATTCCCTGAAGTATTAGTGCAAAAATAAAATCCCTATGATTTTAATGAAAATATCCAAACAAGATATTACACAAAGTGACTAATTAAAATAAATTTAACTTCAGGAAATTATTATTAGGTCATCATAATTTCTCTAGCCACAGTAAGTCTCCTTTCACCATCCCATCTTATATATCTCTTTTTTCTTGTTCCAACGAGCTATTACACTAAGGTGTTTCTCCAAATATTCCCCTCCAAACAACACCTTCAACATTTTAAATTAAAGTATGCTAATAATAACCCTATTTTATGAGATTCATCATAATGTAATGGAACCAAGAACAAATTGTGTAGAATTGCCCCCGATGATGAAATACAACAAGCAAACTTCGCCTGACCCCGTAAAACTTCTCCAAAACCCTTTGGGTTGTCAATACCCTGGTTGAATTTCCATGTAAAAAAAATATAACATCAAGGTCATGGGACATGTATTCCAAGTTGAATAGTGGGAAAAACATCTTAGTCAGTGTTCATTTCAGTTAGTTAATGGCTATGGAAATTTGCAAAGGCGTTGGAAAAGGAAAAGTAGAATTAATTGGCATTTTACTTATGAAATAAAGGAAAATAGGAGAAAAGGAAGGTGAAAGGTCAGAAATTTGCATGAGAAGGAAACTAAAGGGAAAATAGAGGAAATTGAATAAAAAGAGGCCTCAATGATAAAAAAGCTTATGAGGACCATTTCATGGAATTTTACAGTTCTATGGTGGAACTCCCTCACTAGTGTCTCTCTCATACTCTTGCACACTTAGAGAAATATTGAAGCATTGTTGAAGCATGATTGGAGCGTGCTAGTTTCATTGGATTTGGAAAAGAAGCCAAAGGAAAAGTAGGAAAGCACAAGGGAATAGTTGGATCAACAATTAAATCAAGATTTCTTTGTAGGTATCGAGTTGCATGTATGCTTTCCTTGCTAGTTTTGGTATGCATGTCCTTTCTTAGTTATGACCTGGCATTGGCATGGAGGATTACCTAGATTGGTAATGGTTTTTCCTAGCCTTGTCATTTCTTCGATAGCCATGGTGTTGTGAGTTTTACCATTTGTTTGAGGATTGGTGCTTATGTTCCTCATGGTTTTGGGTTGAGTTACTAGTTCTTGGAGCCTTGGTTGGACAAACACTCTAGAAGCCCTGTAACAACTTGGGTTGAGTTACTAGTCCTGGAGCCTTAGCTGGAAAAATGCTTTGGAGCCCTTGGTGGGTTGAGATACTAGTCCTGGAGCCTTATTTGAAAAAATTCTCTGGATCCATGTGACAATTATGGCTTGAGTTACTAGTCATGGAGTCGGGTTGGAAAAAACACTCTTGAGCCCTGGACAACTTCGGTAGAGACCAATCTCATGATGGTTAGTGATGTTCAACCGTGAGGTGAAATCAATAGTTGAGGGTTGAGATGGTTTGGCCTCTGGAATCCCTTGTTCGGTTTTATTATAATTATTCCATGAGATCCCACATTCATGCTTGGAATATGGTGTGGTGGTAATTGGCTGAAAGAAATATTTGGTTCATCCCAATCTATGGATAGGTGGTATGCGGAAGTCCCTGACTTGGTTGGATTTTTCATATTTTAATAAGAGGTATTTTTTATTATGATCTATGGGCATATGTATTGATTATGATAGTGGTATTATGGCTGAGTTTCCATGGTTTATATGTTGGTTATTTGTTTTGGTTCTATGCTAGTTATTTGTTGGTTATATGATGTATAATGTCTATGGCTCTTTCCATGTTTGACGAATATATGAATGTTTGATGAATGCATGGACTAAAAAATGATATTGCAGCTATTATGAAAGGGCATTATACCTTCTTGGTGAATCTCAAATAATTTTTAGACCCCTATGTTTAGATATGCATTTATGAGTTGTAGATTGTATGTTCACAAAGTGTTTGACGAAATACCTATCATGGTTAGGCCTGGTTAGGTAAATTTCTTGTCTAATTTTTATGTTAATGGCTTTGTTGTAGTGGTATTCATCATTCTGGAAATTTCTACCAAGTTTTGGGCATATGTATGGATCCTAACCCTGAAAAAATGGCTATATGTCGGGGTCGCAAGCACAAAACTAAGTAAATTAGGCTACAATCGCTGGGAGGTAGGGTTATCCATGTGACTAGAGGCTTACAGTCACTGGTTTGCCCTATTATGCATGCAATGGTAGCCTAGGTCATTGAAAAATCAAGTTAACTTAGGGTTTGGGCACCTGGGGTGGTTGTTTGGCTCTTGGGGGTCCTATTGCTCCTTAGGAAGGTTAGTATGGTTTTAGTCTGCCGATTCCACTTCCTTAATTGTACTTAGGACATTGAGTCATATCATAGTAACTCTTCATCACATATTTACCTTGGTGGACCATTGACCTTAGGTAAGTCTAGGAGGAGGGTGTTACAAAGTGGTATTAGAGATCCCAGGTTCAACACTTGGATTGGATGTTTGGAAAGTGTTTGTCATGCATGCATGTTAGTTGTCTATGTGATTGTTATGGATGCATTGTGATAGTATTGTTGCAGTTTATGCCATCATAATGTTGTTGGTACGTCATGATGTTGATATGTTGGATGAGATAGAGTGGGAAATGTGTATTATTATAGCGAGGTTGCAACAATGGACCTCGTGGTAAGAAAATATTGTCATACAAGTTTGTATGTTGGATATGTAGGTATGTTGTTTAATGATTGTTAATGCATTATGGTTATACGCATGCATGCCTTTCTATTCCTGTTATGGTTACGTGCATGATAGATGCTAGTTGATTAGTGTGTTCATGTACACGTGTGTGAGTTATTCATGCATGATAGTAACTTGTTGTTATATGCATTACGGTCATATGCATGCTGATTATGGTCATTGCAATTAAGATCTTGATGTTATTGTATCATGCTAATCTGGATTGACATGTGTAGATGGTTATTGTTATGATATTCAAGTATGATTTGATATACTTGTGATATTGTGTCATACTAATTTGGACTGACTTGTGCAGATGTGATAGCTTCCCCTGAGATACATTAAGGTATGAGTTTGATTATGTCATCTATTTATCTAACCTAGTATTTTTACAAGTTGCTTGATTGTTTGATTAAGTGTGTGATATGAGCATGTGTCTATAAGACTTCATGAAGTAAAGATCTTGTTTTAAGACAATTGTACTAACACAATATGCACTGAGACAATTGATATGCACTTGAGTGTAAGTGGGTGCTAGTTGTAGTATGGAAGAAGTTGGATCGGAAGAAATTCTCTCCTAGTTGCACATGTAAAACTCCAAGAATCCACACACATGGGATGGAGTTCTCTCCTATTTTCAACACAACTACAACAAAACCCTCCATAGTTTGTATTGAAGTCTAAAATTGTTCTTTTTTTTACTATTCTTTTTCCCTCTCCTTTATCTTTTTGTGACCATCTTGTTGCAGTTTCAGTATAATCAAGGTCATCTAAGAATTACTCAAGCATATAAAAGGTATTAATCATCCATGTTTAGAATCTATTGTTTCTTTGTGAATTATAATTTAAACATCTCTACAACTACAAAATCTTGCTCATTTTGTAACTAATATTGGATTCTGCAAACATCTACATGGTTAGACAGGTTTAAATGCCCGATGAGGAAATTAAAGGTACATGTAGATGAAAAATGTTCCCCACATGGATGTCCATTATCATCATGATCTAGAAAGACACAATGATCAAAATATCTAGAGGTCAAATCAAAAGTCAAACTTTAGTTATGACATTTCAACAGTCAAGCGCAGTTCGACAGGAAATCAAGGGATCATGGAGAATACTTGTTCAATCGTGAAGGCATGATTCGTGAAGAATCCCTCATGATTTTCTCTTCCAGTAACAAATAATGAGGATATAGCCTCTTAATTTTAATTTACTTCTTAGATGGAAGATGTTATGAAACCAGCTCAAGAAAAGATAGAAAATATAGATAAACGCCTTAGAATTTAGCCTCTTCGAGGGGGAAACCTCATTTACATTACATAAATGAACAATTCTTCGATGATACAAATGAAAAGGCCTCCTTTCTATATATAGGAGTCTAAGGGGTCATAACATAATCAAAGCCTACATAACAATAATAATGTAAGGGCACAATAATAACAATAGTGGGCTTCTATGGGGCACAATAGTAACAATATGGGCATAATAGGGCACAACAATATTAATAAGGGGTACACTACAAATAGTATGGGTAATCACTATATTATGGGGACCCAACATGCCCCTCTCCTTCAAAAAAAGTTTTGTCCTCAACGCTTGAGTAGTTCTGGATGCTTCTGTATAAAGTTCTCATCCTCCCATGTGGAATCTTCAGCAGATAAGTTCTTCCACTTGATAAGATACTCTGAAATTGATCGATTTCGTAGTTGTCGAGCTCTTGTTTCTGTGACTACTTCTGGTTCCAATATAATTTTTCCTTCCTCGTCAAGTTCTCGCAATATTGTTTGAACTGGTAGCTTGTCGCCTATAACCTTATTTAAACATGAAACATGGAAAACTGGGTGCAATCGAGAAGCTGCAGGAATTTCTAATTTGTATGCCATAGTACCAATCTTTTGCAACACCTTGTACGAACCATAATACTTTGGTGATAATTTATTATCCTTCTTAGCTTGCTTGAGGGACATTTGCTTATGTGGTTGTAGCCGTAGGAATACCCAATCACCTACATCAAAACTTCTTTCGTTGTGATGTTGATCTGCCTGTTGTTTCATTCTATTATGTGCCAACACGAGGTTATCCTTTAGGAGTTGGAGGACTTGTTGTTGATGTTCGATGTGATGTTCCACTGCTTGAACCTTAGAATTTTCTCTTAAATATGATGTGATGGATGGTGGTTAATACCCATAAAGTGCCATAAATGGGGTCATTTTTGTTGTTGTATGGAAGGAAGTGTTATACCACCATTCAGCCAGAGGCAACCATTTGACCCATTGTGTCTGTTTATCAGATACAAAGCAACGAAGATATCTTCCAAACATTTGGCTTTACTATCTTAGTTCTTCCCATCAGATGAGGATGATAAGCATGAGCTAAAGAGCTAACGAGTACCAAGACCAGAAAATACTTCTGTCCAAAATTTCCAGTGAAAATGGGATTCTGTCACTTACAATAATCTTTGGATTTCCATGTAGCTTTTGAATTGTTTCCATAAATGCAGTGGAAACTGTACTGCTTTAAATGGATGTGATAATGCACAAAAGTGTGCATACTTGGTAAGTCTGTCAACTACCACCATGATGACACTCTTTCCCTCAGACTTGGGTAAACCTGTGATAAAATCCCTTGAAACCTCCTCCCAACGTTGGCTTGGAATGGATAAAGGTTGTAATAGACCTGTGGTCTTAATTGTTTCAACTTTATTTTGCTGGAAAACCAAACATTCCACCACAAACTTTTGAATATCTTATTTAAGGCCCTCCCAAAAAAATTCCTTCTTAACCCTGTGGTAAGTTTTTAAAAATACCCGAGTGCCCTCCTAAGGGAGAAGTGTGCAATTCCATAAGAATCTTTTGTTTTAGCTGGGAATTCTTATAGAGGTATAAGCGATCTTTGTACCATAACAAATCATTTTTCCAGCTAAATGTATCCGAAGTACTAGAACCTTGTTGTAACTTTTGAATAAGTGCCCACACTTCTTCGTCATTCTTCCATTCCTCCCTTGCTTCATTTATCAAATCTAGTTGGATAATAGAAATGGCACACAACAATGCTTCCACATCCTCATCCTTTCTTGAGAGTGCATCTACCACCACATTTGGCTTCACTTTTTTGTAGATTATTTCAAATTCATAACCCAACATCTTTGTGACCCACTTTTGTTGCTCTTCAAAGGATAACATTTGTTCTAAAAAGTATTTAAGGCTATCATGATATGTTTTTACCTTAAAGTGTCTTTCCATTAGGTAGGGTCGCCATTTCTTAAGTGCATGGAGTATTGCCAACATTTCCTTCTCATAAATAGCTTTGTGTAAAAACTTTCCCTTGATTGTATGAATTTCAAAAGCAATGGGCCTTTCATCTTGCATTAAAACAACACCAATTCCATTTCCTGAAGCGTCACATTCCACAATAAAGGTTTTTGTGAAGTCCGATGTAACTAAGATAGGTGCTTGGCACATTACCTCTTTAAGATGTTCGAAGGCCTTTGTTGCTTATGGAGTCCATGAAAATGCATCTTTCTTCAATATTGTTGTTAGAGGTGCTTCTATTCTCTCATAATTCTTAACAAACTTGCGATAATACCCTGTTAACCCAAGAAATCCTCGTAGATGCTTTATGGATGTGGGGATTCTCCATTCCTTAATGGATTTAATTTTGCTACGGTCTACCTTAACTCCTTCATGAGATACAATATGACCCAGATATTCCACCTCTTGTACTCCAAAGAAACATTTGGATCTTTTTGCATATAATGTTTTTCCTCCAATAGTTGTATCACCCTGTCAACATGTTCAACATGATCCTTCCAAGACTTGCTGTAGATTAGTA
>APFE031438283.1:67120-87909 GCA_000404065.3 Pinus taeda
ATTGAAACTGGGGCATGCCCGGGCCTGGGTGGGTGGGGAGTTGTAGGCAATTTCTTGCTCGCCTAGGCCGCAGAACCATGACCCATTGGGTGCAACTCCTTTGCCTACCTAGGCCCAAGGCCTTGCACCCCCCATGCAACAAGTCAATTCTCGAAATCAACTTGTTGCCCTGTGGACTATGGGACTAGGACTTGGGCAAGCGGGGGAGTTGCACCTTGTTGTTGATCCAGGTAGATCTCCAGACACTATTGGTAGGAAAAAGGCTCAAAATTCAAAGTGGAAAAACTATGATAAAATTGACACTAGATCAAAGTGCTCGTTGCCTTGATTCCAATGGCGTGAACAACACTCCAATCCGAGTTCGTATGAGAAATATAGAAGCAGTCAAAGTTTGGGGTTGACTTACCAGGACCAGTGAACCCACCCCCATTTATAACGCAATTCAAAACAAAAAAATGTATTATTGGGAGGGGCAGGCTTTGATCCCTCAACCCCTCCATAACCAACCTTCAATTTTAGCCAGCGCACCAATAGTTTCTCTTGGGATATCCACCCACTAAAAAAATATAAAATCTTACGCACAGTGCATCCAGGGGGAGAGCATGACACATTTTTCAAGGCAGATGATTTGCAGGAGGACAGAACCCTATGGCAGGGGGTGGAACCTTGCCTCAGCACATTTTCAGAGGGTCAGTTCTAGTCCAGTGTCAGAATTGGACAAGTTTTATATTGATTTTGCACCTCTCGGTGGTAGGAACTCAACGTTGATGTCAGTTTCTACAACAGAGCTCTCCATTTCTTGGTCATTTTCCATATTGGAGGTATAAGACTCCTTTTTGTAAATGTTGATTGTACTTCTTCTTTCTCATGCCACTTAATGAATGAAGGCCTCCCCATTGATCGAGTAGGACCCGAAAATGTAGTCCAAAGTGGATGAACTCCATTATCAAGCCTCGTGTCTTCTTTTCATTTTTTATATGTTTCTCCTCTTCTCTCACGTGCACATTAAATTTTTATGGTTAAGTTGCAATTTACCCATGTGATTCTTTAATACATCTATAAGAAAAAGATCTCGAATCAAGTGGTATCAGAGTAGGTCTTTGTAGATGTGAATTGCATGTTTGTATGCTAACAAGAAACAGGCTCCGAAGAGGCGAAGGGAAGCTAAAGTCTTTCGATCCCAAGGCGGGACATGCACATCATAGGAGAAACATGGCAGATGAAGAGGCTTGCTATGAAGAGGAGCACAATTACCACAAAACCTTCTATACGATGGCAGAAAAGGTCGATCAGTTGCTTTCAAGGCTAGACAGAGAAGAAGAGAAAAAGCCATAAGAACAAGGTTCGATTCATGGAAATGGTGGAGAAGAAACCCCTCCTTCTCCTTTAGTGAGTGAAAGTACCTCTTCTTCTTCTCACCATCATCATAGGAATTTCAAGAAATGCATCTAAGAAACCTTTCCTTAAATTAGATGTCAAATTTGATCTTCCCATGTATAACGGTGAAATTAATGCCAAAAATATTAACAATTGGATTAGGCATATTGAAGTCTACTGTAGAATTCAATGAATTGAAGAGGAAGAGGCAAAGATCTAGTTAGCATCCCTTAGACTGAGTGGCATTGCTCTCGTTTGATGGGAGATAAAATTGCAGGGCAACACGAATATGGGTAATCTTCTCTCGTCATGGTCAAATTTTGTGTCTGCATTGAAAAAACAATTTTACCCTTTGGGCTATAGGCAGAAGGCATTAATAGAATGGCAACACCTAAGGCAAAGGAAAGGTCAAAATGTGTACTTTACTGAAGACATTAGAATACAAGCATTGAATTTAAGCATTTCCTTAGATTCACCAAAGATTGTAACTAAGTATATAAGTTATTTACATAGTTACATAAGGCATTCATTATTATTATTTGAACCTGATACTATCAATGAGGCCAATGTGAAAGCCATGAATCTTGAAAGTAGTGGGATGCACTCGCAAAATGACCACCAAAAAAGAGCCACAACAACCAAGAGGAGAGGGACAAATCCCTCTTGTACACATTTTGAGAAAGAGGGACATGATGAAGAGAATTGTTGGAAACTTCACCCTGAGTTGAGACCTAAGAGAAATGACAGAAAGGAGAAGCAAAAAACTACCACCACCCTGCAACAAGATCAAACATCTGAGTCAGAAGAAGATGAGAAGGTCACAACCACGGGTTTTGCACGAAGTAGACCCATTGACTTGGGATTAAATTTTGGTGACAAAAGGAGGATTGCAACCTAACACCCTTGAGGTAAAAAATAGTTCTTCAATTCCATTTACTTTTCCTGATGATGATTTCGCTGATTTTGAAAAATATACTATAGGTATCGGGTCCAAGCTGTTGAAGAATATGGGCTATTAGGGAAAGGGCCTCGACATTAATGGCCAAGGCATCATGAACCCCATCAAAGTAGAGGAAATGCCTTGTCATGCAAGACTTGGTTATGTCAGGAAGGACATTGGGTAAAGCTCCAAAGAAGTTAGTGATCAGTCAACGATGAATGACGAGACTTCCTCCTCCTATTCCAGTGATAGTAAGGGCTCCATGAACCCTTACCAGAAGAACCCCAAAGGGACACGCTTCAAGAGGACCCGAAAGGTTTGCAGAAAGAAAAATCATTGTAGTCGTTGCAAAAAAGAGGGACATCAGGAAAGAACATGCCAAATGCTCCACAGCCAGAAAGCAACAATAGAGAAGCAAGCTGGTGACAACTCTCAAACACATTCATGGTGGCCCGCTTTATTAAGGAAAGGACGTTTTTCTTAATGGTAGTTTATATGGCCTCGGTTTGTAAATCATGCGTCACAGGTAAATATAAAAGTGATGATGTGTTTCCATCACTTCAAAATGCAACAATGATGTTTTTAGGCCTTCTTATGAGTAGTTGAAGTATTAATTGTTATTATGTAATCCTTGACCAAAGAGTGTGTGCTATAAACTCTTGGCAAGTGAGGGATTGTTGAGTCATGAGTGAGTGCAGAAGATGTACTAGTTTTGTGTGAAAATGATTGAAAGTGTGGTTTGGTGAGGACACAGGCCATATGTTGAATAGTGTTAATGCTTTTGGTGGTCCAAAAGCTCTCAATGGGGAGGATTGATCCAGGTGGATCTCTAGACACTAGTGGCATGAAAAAGGTTCAAAATTCAAAGTTGAAAAAAGATGATAAACTGACACCGGATCAAAGTGCTCGTTGCCCTGATTCCAATGGCATGAATGACATTCCAGTCCGAGTTCGTATGAGAAAGATAGAAGTAGTCAAAGTTCAGGGTTGACTTACCTATATGGCAGGCTTAAGGAGGGTGCAATTTGGTAATAATCCGACACCAGAATCCAACCAGTTTTCCGAGCGAAATTATGGGTTCTTTAATTCACTTAATATCTTCTAAGGTTCAAGAATTTTTTTAAAAATGGGTTATAAGTTGGGCGGAAGGCCATGACTCCCACCACCCTCAGTGGAACCATAACCTGAAATGTTATTTTTAAAACAAAAAAAAATATAAAAATTTGGTAGGCGGCCATGACCCCATCACCCTTGGAACCATACAAAATGTACTAATGGGGTGGACAACCCTTGGAACCACCGTTACACTATATATATGGGGGATGGGCAAGCAACCCCGCCACCCCCTCCACACCACAGAGAGTTGCCAACAGAATTTGGGGAGCGGGCCACCAAGACCGGCAAACCCACCCCCATTTATAACATAATTCAAAACAAAACAATGTTTTATTGGGAGGGGCGGGATTTGATCCCCCGACCCCTCCGTAATCAACCTTCAATTTTAACCAATGCACCAATAGTCACTCTTGGGATATCTGCCCACAAAAAATGTATATACTCTTATGCACAGTGCATCCAGAGGGAGAGTGCAACATGTTTCTTGAGGCGAGTGATTTGCAGGAGGACGAAACCCTGAGCAACTTGTGGCAGGGGGCGAAACCTTGCCTAAGCACATTTTCAGAGGGTCAGTTTTGGTCTAGTGTTAGAATTGGACAAGTTTTATATCAATTTTGCACCTCTCGATGATAGGAACTCAATGGTGATGTCAGTTTCTGCAACATAGCTCTCCATTTCTCAGCCATTTTCCAGATTGGAGGTATAAGAATCCTTTTTGTAAATGTTGATTGTACTTCTTCTTTCTCATGCCACTTAATGAATGAAGGCCTCCCAATTGATTGAGTAGGGCTAGGTGATCCAGGTGGATCTTGAGACACAATGGCATGGATGGCTCAAAAATCAAAGTGTTTGAATTATGCTTGAACTAGGACCAGACTGAAGACCTCGTCATCCTGATCATGGTGGTGTGGATGGTTTGTTAAACCGACCTCATATGCAAAAGATAGAGCTCTTCAAAGTTTGACATGACAGGAGAAAGTGGAGCCCAAAGTGTGCCACATGGCATCCTAGTAAGCAAGTGGACCCACATGGAAGCCCATCAGCCATTGACACTTGACATTCTCTCATTTGTCTCCTAAACCTGGATAAGAGACAAAATCATTTTTAAATGGTTAATAAATAACCATATAACAAAATATGTTTCAATATAGTTATTAGAATAACTATATTACACAAAAAAACAATAAAATACATGGTTTCGGGATCGGTGGAAACAAACCCCGCCAAGCCCCTTAAACAACCTTATCGCAATATAAATCGCAAATCACATTAATAATATGGTTTCAGGATCGGCGACAATAACCCCCGCCGAACCCTCCTCCACATATCCTACATATAAATCACAACTATATATGATAACCATATTATAATGTATATTGAGGCGGGCAGGCCACCGGCGTGGGCGAGCCACCGGTGGTGTACGTGGCCCACACCCCATCACCTTGGCCTTTTATATATATATATATATATATATATATATACTATATATATATATATATATATATATATATATATATATATTATATATATATAATATATATATATATAATGTCAATTTTGTGCCGATATAATATCATTGATAGTAATTGGTAACCCCCGATAAAAGCGTTGATAAACCCATGCAATCATCGATATTATATATAATATAATATATATATATATATATAATATATATATATATATAATATATATATATATATATATATTATATCGGTGATACTCTGAGGATTGCACTGATATATATGCCAACGATTGAGTCGATCGCTGATTGCAATTTAATCTGCTGATATATGCGCCAACAATAATGTCGATCGCCGATATTGGGAAAGCTCTGGTCTTTAAGGCGCCGACAGCTGTTGCACCGATAATGTGTTAAGTGCAGGGTTTAAGGGGTGGGCCGCCCAATGTGGACCCGACCCCTATTTCAAATATATTTTTGGGTTATAAAAGTTTTATATGCAGAGAAGGCGGGATTTGATCCCCTAACCTCTCCCTAACCATATGCCTCCTTTACCAATAAGCCACACTTTACCTTGGTGAATCCATCCAAGGTTTTCCTATTTAAACAATCATTTTTACCTCTACACATAGTTCGAGACAAAGAGATACTGCAGGCATGGATTTTGAGGCAGTGAATTAATTAATATTTTAATGTAGGAACCGTGAATTTTGCAAGAGGGCAAAATTCTCACTTTGTCAGAATTTGACAACTTTTATATGGTTTTTACACCTCTCATCACCACGAACACAATGGTGTAGTCCGTTTCTTCATCAGAGGCATGCATTTTTCAGTCATTTCTAGAATGCGCGTGTTGGGTAGCGAAGGTCCTCCGAAATGGGTTTTGGGGCAGAAAGCCCAGAAAGTAGGAATAAATTATTGTAAAAACTTAGAAGTATGTGGAGCGCGAATTATAGTAGGATTGAGTCAAAGGGTAGCCCACCCAAAAATAATGTAAAAATATATAAATCGAGTTGGCCCACATATGGATCGCGGGCCAAAGAAGGGTATAAATGGAGCAAGGCTCGATGGGTAGAAAGGGGAGAGTTTTGATAATATGAAATGTAATGGGTTCTTGAAAAAGATATTTGGAAAGCGTTTGTAATTCCGAGTCGAGGGATTGGGGTAGTAGGTAGAGGCTCTGCAGCTGTGTGCGCAAAGGCCTGGAAAGTCCGTGGCTATGTGCACAGACCCCTGTAGCTAAGTGCGCAAGGCGGATTTGGACGTATTAGGGACAAAGTGGAAATAAAGATAAGTTTCTACTGGAATTCTGTGTTTCTTCTGAACTGTCATAATATCTATTTAATATTATAGGATTATGGTTGGAATGAGTATAAATCTGGGTTTATTTTAATGCGTGAATCAATTGTGTTGGTTAAATGTTTGCTTAAAGACCTTGGTAATTGATAACCACATCATCTAATATAATAGCGCACTAATAAGAAAGATATACTCAAGCTGGATCTGTGCGAGTATTGAGCAATGCAGAGCTATAAACCAGTGTGTGAAACCTCCAGACAACACCAAGACATCCCTAGGGTGCAGAAACCTGGTTCCAGCACTCTCCTCTGCTACCTCAGGTGAGAACTTTGTCCACACTCTACGGGTTGTTGCCGAAAGGGCCGATAGCTGCAGGATTTGTTTGGCTAAATAACTCTTCCAAACCTAGGTCAGGCCCATATGAGCCAACAAATGGTTCCATTGTCGGGACTAGGATCTGTGAGAGGAATAGTGGTTGGATCGCTATATATTCACGGATATACACAAGATATTCTTCGTAACATTCCCGATAGAATTGTACGAGTGGATCATGAAGTTAGATGATAGCATGGGAAGGTGCAGATTAAACCAGCCAATAGTGTGGACTCCAGAACTGGTGCGCAGGCTGGAAGCTACCAAAGATAAACTTTCATGGGTAGTAGACCACTGGTTAGATAGGATCATAGGGGGATTTATCACTGAATTCGTGATAGACACAATCGCAAGTTACAACGAAGCAGAAAGGCAATTTCTCCAAGGACCGCGGGGTAGATACATCAAATCATTGAATATTTGGATCAAGATGTTGTTGTGTGAAAAAAATATCCTGCATGTATATTGATGTCTGGAGTAACATGGAGTGGAAGGGGTTATCGAAGAATAGGAGAAGTAGAAAACAACCCTTTGATTTCTATCTCACGAGAAAGTGAGGAGGACCTCGCTAGGTTCTTGCCAGGAAGTGTGGTCTGATTGATTAAAGAATGCTTTCCACTAATACCACCTCTGTCTACACCACCACCCACTTCACCAGCGTTGAGTCCATCCACACCAACACCCCCTCCACCACCAAAAGCTGGGATGGCAATCACAGTCAAGTTACTGACATTTCAGGGTGTAGGGAATGAAGAGCCAAGTCAATTCTAGTTTGTGATAAAATCTGTGTGGGACACACAAGGCATAACGGATGAAAACATTAAAAAGGCCACACTAGTTAGTGCACTACAGGATCACATGCTGACATGGTACATAAAATACTCAACTGACCATCCGAATTGTTGGGTTGTGTTATATTCTTTCCACAACTAGCCCACATAGTTAATCAAGGGGTTAGAGGGGAGGTCAAATGGGGTTTGAGGCATACCCGTAACCCCACTTAGGTATATATGCTGGTCCTCATTGTAACATTCAATCATCACTTGTACATTTTTATATATAATAAATTATTATTACAAAATACCTCTTGTGTATTTGTACATTCAAGTCAACAAGTTACATGTTTTGTTGCTTCAATGGTATCAGAGTTGTGGTGCAACATATAATCATGCGAGTCTTTGAGCGTTGTTCGCCACACAATATGCCATTACATTTACGTCCTGAATTCGTTGAGAAGTTTAGTAAAATTCAAGAAGCATTTCAACATTTAGAAAAATCATGTGCAGAAGCTACAATGTGTTTTAAGGAAAGTTATGCAAAAATTGATAATAAGGAAGCTGATAAGGATTATGGGAAAGAGAAGGAAGAAGCCCAAGATCAAAATGATGAGAATAAATCACAAAACATTACATTTAATAATGGAGGATATCAACTTGATCATAATGAAGAAGATCCACATGAAGATAGAGATGATCTAATCAATGTTGTTATGTAGCTAAGAAAGGTATACAATCATCCAAATATATTTGAGAGAAATGAAGACATGAATGACATGGAGAAACTCTATGAATATAAGGAGCGTCTCAATGAAGCCAAAGAAAAATCCAAGCATGAGAGTGATTACATTGGGATAATAACAACAACAAAGGGAAGTAGCAAGGCAAAGAAGCTGGCAGCATAAATTATTCCATGCTTCTTCAAGTATTTTCTAAGTCTCTCAGCCGAAGCCATCAATGCAAATTTCGATTTGTGTAAAGAAGATGTGTTGGGGATTAGAGTGCAAGAAATTCGTGGACTTCCTCTTCTGTGCAAGGACACACCAGAGCATGTCACCAAGATTGTTGATGTGCTTGGACAACTCCTTTTAGTAGAGGAAAACCTAGAGAGAGATGTTGTGCATAAAGTGATAATGTCCTTTTTAAGGCAGGACAATAAAGCATTGTTAACAACCCTCTTCAAGCTTATTAAGAGTTCTAATGAGAACATTCGTGAGAGAGTATCGAATTTTGTTAAAGACAAGATGTTCTCCCTTAAATATGAGTTATTGAAAGCATAAGAGGAAATGGAAATGCATGTAACTGATATGATTAAGAAGAGTTTTCAAGATGTCACTGGTGCAAAATTCAAGATGTTTATGGACTTTCTAAATAATTTGAGCATCTTTGGAGAAAAATCTCTAGCAGTACATGCACAAGAGATTATAGAAATTGTTGAAGGGCAAGTAGATTTGGATGCACATTTCAATGAATCAGATAATGATCATATACACAGACTGTTATCTTGTCTATATATGGCTCTTCCCTTTTACATGAGGGGGGCATTAAATAATGAGTTCCTTATTTATCTTAACAAGCACATACTTCCTGTTTTTGACAAACTTCCTGAGGGAAAAATGTGGGATATCTTAAAAAATCTAGTTGAAGGCTCACCTTATACAACATCTCAGGATGCATGTCATCTTCTTTTGTCTATTCTTCAACTTCTAAATAAATGCATGCCATGGCGTAAGACTAGGGAGGTTTCTAATCAAGACAAACAAACATTAAAGATATAAAATGATTTTGGTTAGCTCCATTCGATTCCTACCATCCACTTGACGTATTTCCCTTGTGTTGACCATTTCTTAGTTGATTTTTCCCATTTCGATAGACATATGCCCTATCGTTATCATTTCGAAAAGGCACATCATGTCACAATGGCCACAGATCTTCCCCTTCTGCCATTGCTTCCCTCCTGTTTGGTCTTGTGCTTGTCACCCACTCTCCACTTCTCGTCCAAGCCACCAAATAGGCCCGTCGGTTTATCTGTTTCCACAACCCGACATCCCATTCCATGTCCAACGATGAATAATCAAACATCGTGTATTTTCTACCAGTGGATCGATTCGTATCAATAAATTTCAGCTTAGTCAACCCCAAATCATTTTTAGGTAACAATAAATTTAATGAAAAATCAAACATGACTTAATTAATAATTACAATTGATATAATTTTTGTTATTATTATTATATATAATTAAATAATAATTAATAATAAAAGAAAAGAAAGAAAAAGGAGTAGACATAACCCTAGGTTCAAGAGTATACCTAGCCCTAGACTCAAAACAAAGTTACGAGCGAATCATACAAGATGAGCTACCATTGACGCGGTCAAATAAAGAAATTATTAGTGGTCAAGTGAAGAAAGAAATTGTAGTAGATAAGACATCAAGTTCTTTCATCAACAAGTTTGAGGACAAAACATTTTGAAAGAGAAGGCATGTTACGACCATAAATTATATAATAAAAATAAAAACATAAATAAATATAAATACTAAATAATTAAGTACTGATTATGTTAAGTAGTCATTAGTTAAGTGAAAAGGCATGTCTAAAAGACATGCCTAGTCATGAAAGGACACCTGCTTAGGTATATATGCGGGTCCTCATTGTAACATTCAATCATCACTCGTACATTTTTATATATAATAAATTATTATTACAAAATACCTCTTGTGTATCTTTACATTCAAGCCAACAAGCTACAAGTTTTGTTGCTTCACTCGTCTTTGTGGTGCACGCCCTGCTTTGGGATTAAAATATTTAAGTTTTCCTTCTTCTCTTAGAAAACTTAAATATTTTAATTCACTCATGAAACTCGCATTCACTCATTCATTAATAACTTAATAACTCATGAAATATTTTAATTCACTCATGAAACTTAAATATTTTAATTAGTTATGGAGGGAGAGGGGGTAAGTTATTTCATAGTTGCCCAATTCAAGGTCTCAAGGTTGAGGCTTTATTCTTGAGAATGTGCAATGTGTTGGGTTTTGTTATATTCTTTCCACGACTACCCCAGGTGCGGGGGGATCACAGGGGGGCAGCTACCCCCTTGTCATGGGGTATGCAAGGGGGTGGTAGCCCTCTTGTACGAGGTCCGGGACAACACCCCATAATTTTTTTTTAGACCCTATATTAGGGGGGCAAACCTACCTATGGTTTTGCGCATGGATTTCGCACATGGTTTTGGGCACAATGGTTTTCACTCCATAGTATTTTGTAGATCCAGTCAAGGGAACTATGGTTATGTTCTAATCCAGGGTTAATGGATTGGGGTTTATGGATGTTTTGGCATGTATATATATGTATTGTAACATTGAAAGGAATATAATGAAAAATCAATCTGGTAGTCCTAGTTTTGGGATCCAGGGGAAAATCTTAGTGTATATATGTTTTATGTTTTATGCTCTCGCCATTGTTTATTTTTTGTTTTTAGAATTCATATGTAGGTAATTTCTATACAGGGTTAAAACCTACATTTTGTATCAGAGTTGTTTTGGCTTCAAGGGGATGCCTTTGCTGTTGTGTGGTTTTTTTCTCGGGGCTGTGGTAGACCCTGTTCAGTGGAATATCTGTGGGATCAATTCTTATGGAGAAAGAAGATGGTGAGTATTGGAAATATAAAGATTGAGAAATTTAATGGTCAGAGTTTTGAGTTATGGAAACTCAATATGGAGGATCTATTGGTGGATAAAGATTAGTGGATCATGGTAGATTCGGGTACTAAACCAACAACAATGTCAGCTGAAGAATGGGTGAAGTTGCATCGGAAGGCAAAGATCACAATACGATTGTGTGTCTCAGATTCAGTATTGTTGAATGTATCAGGGGCAGCTTCGACATAGCCTTTATGGGACAAGTTAGGGACTTTGTACCAATCTAAGTATATGGTGAATAAACTGTTCCTATAGAAAAAATTGTATAACCTAAGGATGAAATATGGAGACTCGGTGATAGAACATATGAATGCATTTAATATTGTGGTAATCTAATTTTATCTGTTGATATTAAGATTTCAGATGAAGATAAGTGCATCATTTTGTGGTGTTCTCTACCAGATTCATGGGATAGTATGGTTGTTTCAATAGGTAGCAATGCAATTGCCTTGCAATTTGATTAAATAGCCTCATCCTTGCTGTCGGAGGAGATGTTAGGCCCCTATACTACTAGAGTAACCCCTTATTGTTACATTAAACTAGTCTATAATCAGGTCACCGTGGGAGATTTGGCATAACTCCTCATTGGAGAATCCAATTGGGGTCAGACTGGTGGCATTGGAAAGAGGACGGACTGTAGTTTTCATTGATATATTTTTCAGATTCAAAGGTTGAAACAGTGACACGTGGCACTTCATACAAGTTCGCTCTGATACCAAATGTTATGAAACCAGCTCAAGAAAAGATAGAAAAGATAGATCAACGACTTAGAATTCAGCCTCTTCGAGGGGGCAACCTCCTTTACATTACATAAATGAACAATTCTTCGGATGATACAAATTGAAAAGACCTCCTTTCTATATATAGGAGTCTAAGGGCTTTCATAACATAACCAGAGCCGACAATAACAATAATAATGTAAGGCACAATAATAATAATAGTGGGCTTCTATGGGGCACAATAGTAACAATATGGGTGCTACATGGGTACATCAATATAATAAGTGGGTTGTACTAATAACAATAAGGGGTTACTCTAGTAGTATAGGGGCCTAACAGGAGATGAGACAGAAAAATATGGAGGGAAACAAAGTGATGCCTTATCTATACGAGGACGGTCCCATAATAGAAGCAAAAATAATTCCTCAGGTGGGAGATCTAAATCTTCAGGAAAAACTGTAAAGATGTGCTATAAATGTGGAAAGGAAGGGCACTTCAAAAGGGACTGTAAATCTAAATCTTCTAAGAAAGAAAACGGATATGGTGATGCTCCTTCTACAGAGGTGAAAACCACCTCAAATGAAGGTGGGGATGTGTACTTGGTTTCTTCTTCAAGTACGCATGTAGATCATGAGGCATCATTGATTAACTCAGGTGCATCCTTTCACTTCATTCTCCATAGAGAGTGGTTCTGCAAGTATGAGAAATATGATGGTGGTGATGTCTTCTTAGGGGATGATAGTAAGGCTAAAATCGTTGGTTGTAAAAAATTCAAGTTGAAGTTGCAAGGTGGAAGGATTATAACACTTCTGAGTGTCCTGCATATTCCTACCTTGGCCAAAAATTTGATTTTTGTAAGCAAGTTGGATGATGCATGTGTAAAAATAGTGTTCAAGACAAATCCCCCATAAGATGGTTTAGGGAGCACTGGTATTGATGCAAGGAGTTTGGATTGGAACTATGTACAAACTTCAAGGTAGCATTGTTATTGATGAGTGCAACAGTTATGTGGTTCCTGAAAGTGGAGCAGAAAATCTAGTGGTCTCTAGAGAAAAGACCATTCGATGGCATCAAAGGCTTGGACATATTGGAGAGAAGGTCCTTCGAATACTTTATCGTAATGGTATGGTAGAATTTATGTCCAATATCTCTTTGGATTTTGATTTTTGTGAAAATTGTGTATATGGGAAGAAGAATCGGGTGCATTTCCCCTTTAGTGGTAAGAGGGAAAAACATATATTAGAGAAAATGCAGTAATGTGTTTGGACCTGTGTCAGTTCCATCACTGGGAAAGTCTATGTACTATGTATCATTTATCGATGACTTCTCAAGGAATACATGGATATATTTCCTCAGGAATAAATCTGAAGTCTCTGATAGGTTTAAAGAATTTAAGGCTCTGGTGGAAAACCAAATAGAGAAGAAGATAAAGGTGTTGAGCACAGATAATGGTGGATATTTTTGCAAGAAGGAATTTTAAGAGTTCTATAAGAAGTGTGGTATAGCACAATAGAAGACTACTCCATACACACTTGACAAAATTGGAGTTGCAGAAAGAATGAAAACAACATTGATGGAAAGAGCAAGAAGAATGCATAGTGGTTTCAGGTTAGGACATGAATTCTGGACAAAGCCAGTGGAGACTGCATGTTTCCTGGTTAACGTATCACCTTCATTAGCATTGGAGGATACGACTTCATAAGAACTATGGACTGGAAAGAAACCTTCTCTTTCACATCTGAGGATATTTGGATGTGATGCATATGTACATGTTCTAAAGGAGAAAGGAACAAAGTTGGATAGTAAATTTGAAAAGTGCATCTTTATTGGGTATAAGGATGGTTTAAAAGGTTATAAGCTTTGGAACCCAGAAACAAGGAAGGTTGTGTACAACTAAGATGTGGTGTTTAGATAGGTGAAAGATGTTATTAAAAATGAATTCCTACCAAAGGAACCTGAGAAGATAGAGTTTGAGCTAAAGGATGAATAATTAGACTCTACAGTAGAAGAGGAATTAGAATATGAAGAGCCACAAACTCTGGTTGTGAGAAGATAGTTCGAGAAAGAAGGTAATCGGAAAGGTATAGTCCATCTGATTTCTAGTCAAATTTTACTTTATCTATTACTTATGATGATCCTAGAACTGCGAGGGCAGCAATAGATTCAGAGGATGACAAACTCTGGAAATAGGCCATGGTTTTTTAGGCCCCTATACCACTAGTGTAACCCCTTATTGTTATTAGTACAACCCCCTTATTATATTGATGTACCTATGTAGTGCCCATATTGTTACTATTGTGCCCCATAGAAGCCCACTATTGTTATTATTGTGCCCTTACATTATTCTTGTTATGTCGGCTCTGATTATATTATGACCCCTTAGACTCCTATATATAGAAAGGAGGTCTTTTCATTTGTATCATCAAAGAATTGTTTGTGTAATGCAAAGGAGGTTGCCCCCTCGAAGAGGCTAAATTCTAAGGCATTGATCTATCTTTTCTATCTTTTTGTGAGTTGGTTTCATAACATGGTTGATGAAATGGAACCTTTGCACAAAAATGAGGCTTGGGATCTGGTGGAGTTGTTGGATGGAAGGAAACCCATTGGCAGGAAATGGGTCTTTAAGAAGAAGAAGAATGTGGAAGGAAAGGTGGAGAAATACAAAGCTTGTTTGGTGTCAAAAGCTTATTCCCAAGTGTTCGGAATTGATTTTGGTGATATCTTTTCTCCTATTTCTAAGATAGCTTCTATTATATTACTTTTATATGTTGTTGTTTCTTTTGATTTTGAGGTAGAGAAGAATAATGTGAAGACAACATTTATTCATAGGGATCTAGAGGAAGAGATCTACATGAAGCAACCTGAAGGTTTTTCGGTGAAGGGTAAGAAATAATTGGTATGTAAGTTAAAAAAAGTCTATGTATGGGTTAAAACAGTCACCAAGGATGTGGTATCAGAAATTTGATACATTTATATGGAGACTTGGCTTCACCAAGAGAAAAATAGATCATTTTGTGTATTTTAAATTAATTGGCAATGGTTTTATTTATTTGGTCTTGTATGTGGATAATATGTTGTTGGTTGGAAATGACAAAGAAATTATCCAGGCTTTGAAGACCCAATTGTTCTCCAAATTCGACATGAAAGATCTTGGTGCTACAAACTATATTTTGGGCGTGGAAATTAAACGATATTGGGCAAAGAGGAAGCTCTGGTTAAACCAAAGGAAGTATGTCAAGACAATACTGCAGAGGTTTAATATGCATGATAGTAAATCAGTGAAGGTTCATATTCCTGTAGTTGTAAAGTTATCTACTGAAAAATGTCCCAAGACATGAGAGGAGGAAGAGGACATGTCTGTTGTTCCATATGCAAGTGTAGGTTGTAGCCTGATGCATGCAATGGTCTATACTAGACTAGACATTGCACATGTAGTGGGAGTATTGAGAAGTTTTATGTCAAAACCCGGGAAGGAGCAATGTACAACATTGAAGAAGGTTTTTAGGTATTTGCATGGCACTAGTTATTATGGTTTGTGCTACCAAGGAAGACAAGGATTGAATAGAGTTTTGGACATCCGTGGTTTTGTTGATGTAGTCTGGGCTGGAGATCTAGATCATAGAAGATCTACAAGTGGGTATGTTTTTAACCTATTTGGAGGTGCAGTCAATTGGATAAGTAAGAGTCCGACTGTAATGTCACTTTCAACTATAGAGGTAGAATACATGGAAGCCACTCATGCAAGCAAGGAATCAGTTTGGTTATAGAGATTGTGTTCAATTATGGGGTTAGTACATCAAGCTATAAGGATAGACTCTGACAACCAAAGTGCAATTTTCTTGGCAAAGAACCCTACTTATCATTTAAAGACAAAACACATTGATGTTCAGTATCACTTTGTGAGGGATATGGTTGAGGACAAAAAGGTGTTGCTGGGAAAGGTGGACACTTCGAAGAATATTTTAGATGCATTGACAAAGTCTGTGAGCGCTTAGAAGTTCTCTTGGTGTAGAGAAACAATGGGAATTGCATGGCTGGATCAATGACTAAGCTCTCTTGTGGAAAGAAAACAACAAGTGGGAGAATGTTGGCTTGTGTTATATTATTTCCATGACTACCCCACGCGCAGGGGGGTAGCCCCCATGCACGAGGTCTGGGACTATGGTCTGATTTATTTTTTTGGATACTATATTAGGTGGGCAGGCCTACCTATGGTTTTGGGCATGGATTTAGCACATGGTTTTGGGCATGATGTTTTTCGGTCCATGGTATTTTGTAGATCTGGTCAAGGGAAATATGATTATGTTCTAATCCAAGGTTAATGGAATGGGGTTTATAGATGCTTTGGCATGTATATATATGTATTGTAACATTGAAAGGAATATAATGAAAAATCAATCTAGTAGCCCTATTTTGGGATCAAGGGGAAAATCTCTATGTATATATGTTTTATGTTTTATTCTCTCTCCATTTTTTCTTTTTTTTTAGAATTCGTATGCAGGTAATTTTTGTACAGGGTTAAAACCTACACAGTGCACAAAGAAGGTTGGATAGAGGAAATTATTGCACAGTTATGGAGCTCAGGGGTTGAGCTTAAGCATTGAGATTGTGTAGTGCGTAGCTTTGGAAGGTAGAAACTGCACATTGCACAATGCCAAGAGGAAAGGTTTATGCTTCAGGACTGATATTGTGAAATGCACAGTCCAAAATGGTTGAATGGGGTTGGCCTTGTCAAGGCGTTTTCCCATTTTTGACTAAGTGTTGGATTAGTGAGACAAATTTGAACAAAAGAAAGACTTGAACATGATCAAACACTTAGTTCTATTGAAGACACAACATAGAACACTCAAAACAAATAAACAACATTTTTTTCCTCAATGTGACAATATTGTGACAACTCACTCCAAGTGCGACACTAAAGATACACTTTCCGATGACAATGACGAAACTTGTGTGATAGTGCTTGAAACTTTGGAAATGAGGCCGATAAATGTTTACATGATAAGGAAAAATCATTAACACAATGATTACCCCTTGAAACAACTAGAACTAGCTTTTGTACAATATACGACACTTAACATGCTAAAATATGACACTTGTGATATGAAGAGAAAAGTACAAATGACGCTTCTGATATGCAAACAACAATGAAAAAAACTCATGCCAAAGCCAAGATAACATGAAAACAAAAATAATTAATATGAAAGCAATCGACGATGACATTTGAAAACATGAAAGTGACACTCATGAAAGTGAAGCCACACAAAAGAAACATTTTGGAAAACTCATTGAAACAAAAATACAATCACAACCAAAAGTGAGAGGCTATCAATGAAAACACGTAATGATTGTCGACATGAATTAATAATCACACAATCACAATCTTGAATGTGCTATGCATATACAAGCTTGAGTAAGAGAATGAGCTCGTGAACTTGTTGCAAACTGAGCATGTCGTTTGAGAAGGTGACTTCGACACTTACAATTCAAGAAGGGAGCTTAGACACTTAACAAAACATTGACTGACTAAGAAGTGACTACGAAACAACCAACCGCAAGATCCATGGTAGGCTCCAAAAATCAAGTGTAAGAAAGTTTTTGGAGGGTGTTTGTTGCAACAAAAATAGGACCCCATAAGAAGACTTTTCCACCTCTATATGGACCTTACACCATCATCGAGGCTATATGTGATAATTATTTTGAGTTATGTATTCCCCCCTTCCTTGGATTACACCTAGTATTTAATGTGGACTTCCTTTGACCATACTTTCCACCATTACTAGGCAAATAAAATATAGTCAGAGAAGTTGATGCTCATAGAGCTCAATACAAATTGCATGGAATAGGAAACCATTTATCATATCATAGACACATATATCAAGGGCACCTACTAACAAATGATCAAACTTTATCAAGTTGTCAAAGTAGGGAAACTCTTGAACCAAGGAAAGTGGCTCACCCAAGGCCAAGTTCAATAAAAGTTTCCCCATTTGATGGGGGAAATCAACAAGTGGATACCATGTATTCCTAAGGGGGAATGATTGATCCAAGTGGATATAGGTTTCCACCTACATATTCCAATAGCTCAAATCGTATCTCTCCATCTTGGTTGTTTTTCTACAATTTTTTGAGTGTTGAAATTTCGGGGTCATTTCGAGGCCCTAAGGGACATTCTTTTGATGTGACAAAGCCTAGGTGATAGATATGGGCTCTAACCTAGGCCCATTCTAAATGTGTACTTCTCAACAAGATACCAAGCATGTCAAATAGATATTGTATGCAAAATCTATGACCCGAGGAAGTTGACATACTAACTAATCCCATCAAGGCCCAAAAACCTTTTTAGGATTAGGTTTTTGGATGTTTAGGGTTTATTTATTACTTATTTATCTTAAAAATGTCCTTTCAACCTCATTGCAATGCACTTTGGCGAATGCTTGTAGCCATCACATCCATTTTGAAAGACAAACTACCACCATTTGAGCGAGTTTATTTCAATTCAAATTTTTATAGTTTCAACAAATTTCATTCATTAATAAAAGTCAATTTTTACTTTTACTTTATGTTTTTGTTATAAATTTGTATTTCATTTTTTTCCCTTGATAAATCCAGATCACTAAAAGTAGGTGGTGTCCCACTATAATCTTTCACAAAATTATCGTATATAAAATTTATCCTTGTAACTCATGTAACAAATAATATAGTCAACTTATATGGAAAAAAATATAAATCAATAGATGCATAATCATCAACTCATCATGACTATCATCATAACACACATACCTTCTTTTATATATATCTTTTGAGAGTGCAAAAGTGGAATGTGAAGAATCAATGCTTTGAACTTCAATAGGACTCTTCCCCTTATCCTTATGAAGCATATGGTTAATATTTTTATCATTTCATAGAGGATAAAATGTAAAATAAGAGTTGATGGAATTAGAAGATTAGAAACAAGTGGTAGTGGTAAATTTTTAGGACTAGTAGAATAATTAACAACACTAGAAGGGGGTCTAGTTGGAACATTTTCCAAATTTTCATCCATAGCCTAGGGAGGGGGTTCATTAGGGGATTTTTGAGGTCTAAAATGGGTCTCCAAATGAAACTATAAAATAATAGTGGAAATAATAAAATAAGATTAGATTACATCATCAAATTTTAGAGGGAAAACAGAGAAAATATTTTTTCATTTTGTATTTTCAACTTATCTTCCTATGGATTTACTCAAATTTCAAGTGGCAACAGTCATTGGATGTAGAATTTGATTCTTCATACAAGAAGTACCCATGTTGCATACTTTCGATCGACCTTACTACACAAAAGATGAGAAAAACATGAAAAATGTGATTGCAATCATGTTTTTTCATGTATTTCTCATTGTTTGTGTGGCAAGGTCCGTCGAAAGTATGCAACATGGGTACTCCTTGGATTAGGAATTAAATTCTACATCCAACGAGTACCCTCACTTGAAATTTGAGTAAATCCTTAGGGAGATAAGTTGAAAATACGAGTTGAAAAAGTAGTTTTATTATTTTATTATTTTTAAATCCTTTTACCTTTTTACTCAAAAAATGGTGAATCATACCCCATGGTTGACATCATCATCTTGAATCATATTGATTCTTCTAAAGTTTATTTTGGTTGTACATCTTTCTTAGGAGGCCCATTTTAGACCTCAAAATTCCCCTAATGCCTGGAACATCCATTATGCTAGGATAAGGTTGCAAGGGTACATTAGGGTAAGAAAAAGGTTGTGGAAAAGTTTGCTTCCCACCCAACTCAAGGTGACCAATCTGTATAAGATGGTTAAGCATTAAAATGTATTGAAACCCTTGTTCTTTTATTCCTTCTGTTAGCACTTGAGATTTCACCTAGGCTGAAATAGACAAACCTCAAAGCTACATAAAACCATTTCACCTCGTAGCTAGCCCTACGAGGTATGAGAAGGCTCTCTCGAGTCAAACTTGGTGGATTTTTCAATAGGATGGGTTTGACCAATTAGGAACAAGGATTTTAGGCTAGTAAATTGATAAGAGGGTTTGATTTAAAGTTTTTGGGTTTTTTGGTGGCAATTGGAGGGAGTGCAATTCAGGGTGTGGGGATTGAGCTCAGTTTTTGCAGGTGGGTCTTTGGGGCAAGGTAGGAGTTTGTGCTGATGCTTTTAGCTGAGATGGATGATCAAGGAGAAAATAAGAGAGGCTAAAGAGGGCAAACAATGACTTTGAATCCTCTCTAGACAGTGGAAAACATAAATATTAAACAAAATTGAAAGCTGAGCATGGCATGCATGAATTCAAACTTTATCACTTCTTTTGTTTAATTAGCAGCAATAGAATAAGAGATGGAACACACAAACACACTTACAATGACAAGTAGGAAACACACCATCAGCACAATAATCCACAAGAATCCAAAATGATGTCTGCAAAACACTGGCCTTCCTTTTCCTCAAATTGCAGAGATACAAGTAAAATATACAATAGAGCTTCTCCCTCAAGAGTCCAACCATGAAAATGAGTAAGAGAAGGCATAATATAGAAGATCTAACTCCTTTCCCCACCTCTAGGGGTCGAGCTCAGCTTTCTAGGAGCTGTTTCAACTAATTCTAAACTAATCACTAGATAATAGGCAGTGAAAACAACTTGCCTCTAAAACTTAGGAAACCTATCCATGCATTAAATATTTACCATTTACATCAAGGAAACTTCTAGAAGTGTTCAAGGAGAGTAAAATTATATAAGCGCCATGAAAATTACACAAAATCCATCATTTACATGCCTCAAAAGTCAACCAAGGTGAAAACAGTGTTTTGCTGGCCGCACTGGTCAAAACAGTGAAATTTCCCTGAGTGGTCGCGCCGCCCACTTTGACTGGTCGCGCGCATTGACAGCTCTGTTTGAAGGCCTTCCCGGTGTCCAAATCAGGTGCAAGATAGCTCATTGAAAAAGGTCTGTGAGTCTACTTTCCAACCCCACTAGAATTTCTGAATTTGGAGTTGATTTGACCCCTCAAAAGTCATTTCTTCCAAGGC
>APFE031438283.1:90233-133682 GCA_000404065.3 Pinus taeda
ACTTCAGAGGTGTCTTTGATTCTCCTGAGGCAACGATATTCTTGACATTTATCTCAAACCATGACACCTGTGTAAAAAGTGAAGGAGGTTTTTCTTCTTTGGCATTTTTTGGACAAACACCTCTCTCAGTTTCCCAAAATTCATCTTTGATTGCTCTGAAGCATCATTTGAGTGCGACTTGTCCCGATGTGTGAAACAATGAATTCTGTCGAAATAAAGCGAGATGAAGGGGATAGGGGGCTTCTAAATTCTTGGGGAAATTTTTGGGAGTGGGGAGGGATGTTATGAAGAAGAGGAAATTGGAATCTCAGAGATTGAGTGAGGGGAAGGAACCCAAAAGGGCAAAACACAGGCCCAACCTAGAAAATTGTCAAGTTGTAGCTAGAAACTAGGGTTTGTGGAAAAATGAGGAATTTGGCGGATATAAGGGATGGGAAGTGTTTTATAAGGTACTTTAAGGATAGGGGAAGGTGTATTAACATCAGGATATGAGTTTTTCCATTGATTTGACCATCCAAGAGAAATTGGCTTCAAAACCCTAGGAGAGGGAAATGAACTTGCCTGGGCACAACTAAAGCATGAATAAGGTATAAAATGACTCATTAGACACTGACATGATAATGACAACCCTATGAATGATGATAGGCTCAGCTGAATGATGACATGGACTGACATTTGGGCAAACTTTGAAAAGAGTGAGAGCAAACCCTAAACCTAATGCCTAGTGACCAAATTTTGCTTGAAGACTCACTGAAATGACAAAATTTGCCCTTGACACATCAAAATCACTTTGTAAGAGCATATTTGATCACTGTAGGAAGGTTGGAAAGACTGACACTAACACCTTCCTTCTTACCAAACCACAATAGGTCCTCCACCACTTCCTCTTTTATTTCCTCAAATTCACCTACTAAATAATATCATCTATGTTATTGCATAAAGTTAATTAATTTCTTGAAGTAAAATATGAAATGCTACAAAAATATACTTCACTAAATACATAAAATATGATTTAAAAATCCCATACTATAGCATAGAAGACAAATCATGCATATAGAAATGGAAAAGGAAAAGTATTAAATGGAACAAGAAAAAGCTCTGACATAGACATAATACATATATCAATCTGACAAATTATTTATTATCATAACATCCATATCCATTTCCTTAGTTTATATTTATTTTCAAAGTAATTATATCGATCTTCACATGATGTTTAACTTTCATGTCAACATTCCTTAATGGTGGTTGTATAACTATCAAGACAAAGACCAACAATAAAGGGAAATAAAAAGTGAAAATATAAGGGACTACAACAACTCTCAATTGCATAATATTTTCCTTTCTCATGATACATTATTTTCGCCTAATCAAAATTTCTATTTAAACATAGTATTCAAATTCATGAGTCATTTTACTAGATAATAACACAAAATACTCAATTTTCCTTTGAAATGTGATAACATATGGAAAGCGGTAGAATGAATGGATAAATGAGCTATAAGTGATAAACTAAAATTGTAATTTCACTCTTAACATGAAATGGTTCTATAGAAGTAGGTTGTTACTATAGTTGTGACAAGGTCCAAACTCTTTATGATAGTTAAGTAGAGTAAGGATACAATGATATAATATATAATATACTTATCTACTATCTTCACAAATTTAAACCCACATCGAAATAAAAACAACCCTCAAATTCATATATATCAAGCCTCTTTTTGTTACAAAATTCAATAAATGTGCATAGATAGGGCAACTTATCATGGTTCAAAATCTAAAGAAAGCATTGAATAGATACACATTAACAATTATGGAGCAATGAATGAATTAACCAATAACAAGACATACTCAAACATTTATATTAAGAAAACCAATATTAATACATGCCATTGAGAAAATGCTCAATTCAATCATTTCCTACAACCTCTCAACAATTTTCTATAATATCTCCACTAATCACTCAACTAATAATTATTTATCTAAAATAAAACCTTTGAGACATAACAAAAATAACAAAAACATAACGATACTAATAATTCTAGAGTACTCCAAACCAACATTATTCTAACATTCCCTGTTGCCATAATAATCATCTAGAAAACTTCCAAGGTCATCTCTAAACTTGCATATTTTTTTCTTTGGTAGTGCCTTTGTGAATATATCTATAACCCGATCCTATATTCTACAATACATAATCTTGATTATGCCTGGTTGAAGTATATCTCGAACAAAATGATACTAGATATCAATATGTTTGGTTTTCTTATGAAAAACTAGATTCTTGGACAATTTAATAGCACTTTGATTATCAAAAACCAACCAAGAAGGTTGCTCATGTTGTTCATGTAGATTTTCCAAGGTTCTTTTCAACCATACTACTTCACAAGTGATTACTATTGTTGCTTTATATTTTTCTTTAGTTGTGGAGAGAGAAATTGTAGGTTGCCTTTGAATACTCCAAACAATTGTTGTTGAACCCATGTTGAATGAATATCCCTAAGTTATTTATTGTTATCCATACAACTCGCCCAATTTTAATTATTATAACCGATCAACTTGAAATCCTCTGTTGATTTTTACATTAAGCCATAACCAACTATACCATGCAGATATATCAAAATCCTCTCAGCTTCCTTACAGTGAAATTCCTTGGGTTCTAACACAAACCTGGATACAATATTGAATGCAAATGATATATGTGGTCAAGTTGAAGTTAAGTAGATTATAATTTCAACAAAAATATGATATAGAGTAGCATCATTTGGATTGAAGTCATCATGTATGTATAACTTCATTCCAACTTCCAAATGAGCTGCAACTAGTTTACAACTCAACTTGTTGACCTTATTTAGTTTATCAAAAAAATATTTGGTTTGTGACATTAAAAAAACTATATTCATTCTATAATACTTATATTCCTAAGATATAATGTGATTCACCAAGGATCTTCATTTTAAATTTTGCAAACATAACCTTTGAAACACTTCAAAATTGTTTCTTGTATAGGTCAAATCGTCAACATAAAGTGAAAAAATAAGAATGTTTTGTCTTGAATGAAATATATAAAGATTAGGTTCAAATGAACTTTTGACTAAACCATGAGCTTGGAAATACTTATCAATTCTTGCATCCAAGCCCTTGGAGCTTGCTTCAGCCCATATAAAGATTTCTTTAACCTATACACCCAAGCTTCTTTTCGTAGAATCTCAAAGTCTTGAGGTTGTTATAAATAAATTTCTTCATCCACATAACCATTCAAGAATGTTAATTTAACATTCATATAATAAATTATCCACTTATACTATGTAACTAATGCAATAACCATCATGATTGTGTTCATATTGGCTACTGGAACATGAATCTTTTGTATAATAAATCCCTTCTTTATGAGCATACCGTTTGACAACTAAATGAAATTCATACTTATCAGTTGAACCATATGATTTATACTTAATTTTATACACCCATTTAGTATCAAATATGTCTTTTACTTTGGGTAATTTGACCAGACACCAACTATCATTATTCACTAAGGCATTGAAACACAATTCCATGTATTCATTCCATTCTTTCTTCATTGATGATTTTGCATAACTTTGTTTCAATATTGTATTCAATAAAGAGACACTTTACACTTTTATCATCCAACCTTTTCATCTTTTCCTTAGGCATATGTGAATATTCCATGCATCCAAATGCTCTCATATTTTCAACACTAGGTTTGTATCATGATTGTGCTTCTTATAGAGTTAATTAAACACTACTCTCATAGGACACCTGTTTAGAGTATATACTATTGAGTGCATTTCTTCAACCCAAAATTCATTTCCAAGAGACTTATTTTTTAGCATGCTTTGAACCATTTCTCAAATGGTCATGTTTTTTCTTTCAATAACACCATTTTGTTGAGGAGAGTATGAATATTCTACAATAGTTCAAAAAATAATTTAAATTGTATTTCCCCCCATTATTAGTTTTTAGAGTAAGGATCTCCAGACCATTTGATTTTCCACCATTTCCCTAAACTCAAGGAAATAAGAAAATACTTTAGATTTCTCCTGCAAAAAATACACCTAAGTTTTCTTGGAATAATCATCAACTAAAGTGAGAAAATAACATGCCTTTCCAAAATACATTGTCTCCATCAGACCACACAAATATGAATGTAAAAATGCTAGACATTCTCTAGCCTTCCATGTTTTGTTTGAGAAGCTTTCTCTATGTTGTTTTCTAAATATACAACCTTCACATACTTCATCATTTACTCTAATATAAGGAAGTCCATTTACCATATTTTTATTCCTTAACAAAATCATACTCTTAAAATTAAAATGTCCCAACCTTAAGTGCCAAACATTATATTCACTTTCTTTGTTGCATTCAAATTTTGTGAGTTACTTGAATCAAAGGGAAAATATTGTCTTCAATCATTTCTCCTCATGCTAACACTGCATATTTATTCAAGTTATCCATGATTAAGCATTCTTTATTTTCAAATACAAACTTATAGTTTTTCTCCATCATTTTTCCCACAAAAAGTTAATTCTTCCTCAATGTTGGTGTTAGCAATGTATCATCAATAAAATTCTTCTTGCCATTCAATGTTGGAATTGCAAATGTACCTTTCTCTTTCACTTCTAAAATACTATCATCACTATATATAACTTTACTAGAATAATTATAATTTATTCTAATAAACAACGCTTCTTGAGATGTCATATGAGTTGAACATCCCAAATCAATATACCATACATCAATTTCTTTAATATATGCCATCAAAAATTGATATGAAAAACTTATTATTTCTCGTTTCTTCAACCACTCTATTGGCATTTTTTTCATTCATTATCTCTCATTTTTCATAACAATATCTTTCAAGATGGAAAAATTTGTGATAGTAATAACAATGGTGTCCTCTGTTTTCATATCCATGTTAGATCCCTATAATACTAGTGTATTCCCCTTATTTTTATTGTTAGTGTAGCCCCCTATTATAAGTTTCGTGCCCATGTATCCCCCATGTTGTTATTGTTGTGCCCTATAGAAGCCCACTATTGTTATTGTTGTTCCTTTACATTATTATTTTTGTGTAAGCTTTGATTATATTGTGCCACTTTAGACTCCTATATATACTAGGGAAGTCTTATCATCTGTATCATCTAATAATTGATCATATATGTAATGTAAAGGAGGTTTTCCCCTATAAGAGGATAATTTTTAAGTTGTTGACCTATATTTTCCTCTGTTTGTGAGCAGGTTGCATAACATTTGGTATCCGAGCTTTGGATTATAGGGTTTCGCTTCTTCAAATAGGTCATCTTGGCATTTTCGCTATAATTGTTTTTCCACAAGGCTTCAGAAGCTAAAATCACAACCACATGGATCAAAAATATTGGTGAACTATGTGTATAAATTTAAAATCTTGGTTAGCTATATTTTTGGAGATAGGATCCAAGGAAGTTAGAGTTTTTACTGGCTCCAAAATTCAATCTCAAACAATTAACCTACGTGAAATAATAATAACTTTGTCTCTCAGAATTTGATTTGAATTTCATAAAATGTGGGTAAAAATGTACAAAATTTTGCTTTTCTTTTATCATGTTTAGGGTTTAAGGTCGAAATTGTGGCACATGGCACTCTGTACAAGTTCACTCTGCTGAACCAATTGATAATCAAGTCATCATGTGATATTGGGAATAACTCTTTATTGAAGAATCAAATCGCAGTCTAACTTGTGGGGTTTTAAATAAGACTCAAATATATACCACAAGATGAACTTTTAGACCTTGGGGATCCAAAACTACAGATATAAAACAATTTCAAGATCGAGCTCCTAAAAAATAAGAAAAAGGTGTGTAATTGTTTTAAAATTTTCATGACTTTTGTTTGAAAAATCAATTTTAAGTGACTGAAAGGGAATGGGGAAGCATAAATGTTATTTTTTTATTCCAAAATGCATTGAAACAAAAAATGGACTCACCTAGTAAGACACAAAAAATATCTTCTATGACGCATGAAGAAGAGGAAGAAACACAACATGATATATCAAAATTATGAGACCAAGTGCAACAAATTTCACTCTGATAAGGAGTAACCAAAAATGAATTGGAAGTGATGATGAATGTTAATATGGATGGTTTAAAAGGGAACATGGATGCTTTAGAATAAAAAATGGAAGGTTTGAAGGATGGTTTAAAATCATAAATGAAAGGTTTAAAGGAAGCTTTGACAAAGTTGTTACAAGAAATGCTTCCTAATGGCGACAAGGTATTCCATGAAACTCATGATGAGAACAAAAGTAATATTAATCATAATTTTAGAGACTCTAAATTTGGGTTGAAGACCTACCACATTCCAAATATTGATATGAGGAAGTTTGATAGAAAGGATCTAGAAACATGGATATTACAGATGGAGCAATATTTTGATCTGCATGGTGTGCAACCCTCACAAAAGGTACATATTTCATCTTTATATTTAGAACTTGATCAGTTTGTATGGTATAGATGGTTTTTTTCTCATAAACCACTTGTCACCCAGTCAATTTTTATGGAGGAAATGATAACACATTTTGAAGTACAAAGAGAAACACCTTATTTAGCCAATTGATAAATCTCAAACAAAAGGTTCAATGGCAAAGCACATTGAAGACTTCCAAAAATTGAATATTAGGGTATCTGATATTCCATAGGAGCATAAGATTGATGTATTCATAGGTAATTTAAAGGATAACATCCAACATGAGGTTCTCCTTTGGGAACCTGATTCATTTGAGAAGGAATTCAGGGTGGCAATAAAAGTTGAAAGAAACATTATGGAAACAAGGAAGTCTACCACTCACAACTATCAAGATGTAAGTGCTGTTGCTCCTAGTATTTCATGACCTACAAGTTTGACACCACAAAAATTGGAGGAAAAAAGAGAAAAAGTATTTTGTTAAAATTATGATATAAAATACACTAAAGGTCATAAGTACGCCAATAATAAATTATTCTACATAGATTGTGAAGAGGAGGAAGAAAAGGAAAAACAAACATCAAAAGAGGAGGATATAGACCAGGAACCAACCCCAGAGAAAGAAGAAATGAATCTGACCATATCTTGTAATGCATTGGTAGGAATTACCACTCCTCAAACTCCCAAGATAGAAGGATATATCAAGAAGAAAAAGGTAATAGTTATGATTAATTCAGGTAGTACCCATAATTTTATTCATTGTAAGATAGCCAAGGAATTGAATTGCTTCATATATCCAACACGAGAGTGTCATGTGATGGTTGCAAATTGAGGAACTATAAATTTATCTGGAAAGTGCCATAATATAAATATAACCATGGTGGAATATGTATTGAATAGCCCAATTCTTTCCATTCCAATGGGTGGTGCTAAAATTGTAATAGGAGTACAATGGTTACAATATTTGGGGACAATAACTTTTAATTTTCAAGATCTTTTCTTGAATTTTTTTTGGGAAGGAAAGGAAGTTGAATTAAGGGGTATCACAGGGAAACCAAGAAATATAATAAGCTCTAATGGCATGAAATTTTTTATGAAGAAATAACAACTGGGCATGATTGCACAATTATGCTCACTAGAGGTTCAAACATCGAAATCATCTACTTCTCCAGATCTCCAAAAAGTCTTGGAAAATCATTCCAAGGAATTTGACACTCCCAAAGGCCTCCTACTTATTTTTTATTAGTACCATGTCATTCATTTTATTCCTGGAAGTGTTCCTCCAAACATCAGAAATTACAGATATCCCTATGACCAAAAGAGTGAAATTAAACGTCTGGTTGCATAAATGCTAGAGACTGGTATAATTCAACCTAGTCAAAGTTATTTCTCTACTCCAGTAGTATTGGCACATAAGAAGGATAGGTCATGGTGTATATTTCTAGATTATAGGGAGATCAACAAGATCACTTTAAAGATAAATTTCCCATTCCTGTTATTAATGAACTGTTGGAAAAATTACATGTAGAAATTTACTTCACCAAGTTGGATCTTCATTAAAGGTATCATCAAATTAGATTGAAGACTGAAGACATTCTGAAAACAACATTTAGAACTCATGAGGGTCATTATGAATTTTTGGTCATGCCTTTTGGACTTACTAATGCACCTTCCACATTTCAAGGTTTGATGAATTCCAATTTCAAACCCTTCCTTAGAAAAATTGTGTTAATATTTTTTGATGATATACTAATCTACAACAAGTCTTGGAAGGATCACGTTCAACAGGTTGACAGGGTGCTCAAATTATTAGAGGAGAAACAATTATATGCAAAAACCTTCAAATGTTTCGTTGGAGTATAGGAGGTGGAATATTTTGGTCATATTGTATCTCATGAGGGTGTTAAGGTGGACCCTGAAAAAATTAAATCCATTAAGGAATGAAAACTGCCCACAACCATAAAGCATCTTCGAGGATTTCTCGGGTTGACAAGGTATTATCACAAGTTTGTTAAGAATTATGGGAGAATAGCAACACCTATAACAACATTACTGAAGAAAGATGCATTTTCTTAGACTCCAGAAGCAACTAAGGCCTTTGCACATCTTAAAGAGGCAATGTACCAACCACTCTTAGCTATGATACACTTCACAAAAGCCTTTATTGTGGAATGTGATGCCTCAAGAAATGGAATTGGTGTTGTTTTAATGCAAGAAGGAAGACCCGTTGCTTTTAAAAGTCATCCAATGAAAGGAAAGTATTTACACAAACCTATTTATAAGGAAGTGTTGGAAATACTACATGTACTAAAGAAATGGTGAACTTACCTAATGGGAAGACACTTCAAGGTAAAAAAAAATCATGATAGCCTTAAATACTTTTTGGAACAAACATTATCTTCAAAAGAGAAAAAAAAATGGGTCACAAATATTCTTCGTTATGACTTTGAAATCATCTACAAAAAAGGGAAGAAAATTGTTGTGCCAGATGCACTCTCAAGAAAGGATGAGGATGTGGAAGCATTTCTCTGTTCCATTTCTATTATTTAGCCTGATTGAATAATCAAAGCAAGGTATGAATGGGAGAGTGACGAAGAGGTGTGTACACTCATTCAAAAGTTGTAGCAAGATCCCAGTACATTTGATACATTTATATGGAAAAATAATTAATTATGGTACAAATATATCTTATATTTTTATAAGAATTCCAAACTCAAGTAAAATATTCTTTTGGAATTGCACACCTCCCCTTTACGGGGGCACTCAGGATTTTTAAAAACTTATCATATGTTTAAGGAGGATTTGTTTTGGGGTGGCATTAAATTTGATATTCAAACATTTGTGGCAAAATTTTTGGTTTGCTAACAAAATAAAGTTGAGAGACTTAATACCTTGAGTCCGTTACAACCTTTAGCCAATCCAAGTCAGAGTTGGGAGGAGGTCTCAATGGATTTTATCATAGGGTTACCCAAGTCTGAAGGAAAGAGTGTCATCAGGCTGGTAGTTGATAGAATTACTAAGTATGCACACTTTTGTGCATTATCTCACCCTTCTAAATCTAGTATAGTTTCTACTACATTTATGGAAACAATTCAAAAGCTACATGGAAACCCAAATATTATTATAAGTGATAGAGATCCCATTTTCACTGGAAAATTTTGGACAGAATTATTTTCTTGTCCTGGTAATCAATTAGTTAGTAGCTCATCTTATCATCCTCAATCTGATGGGAAAACTGAGATAGTGAACAAATGTTTGGAAGGATATTTGTGTTGCTTTGTATCTGATAAAAAAACAAAATGGGTCAAGTGGTTACCTCTAGCTAAATGGTGGTATAGCACTTCCTTCAATACTACAACAAAAATGAACCCATTTATGGTATTTTATGGATATCATCCACCATCCATCACATCATATTTAGGATAAAATTATAAGGTTCAAGTAGTGGAAGATCACATCGAGCATCAACAACAAGTTCTCCAACTCTTAAAGGATAACATCACTATGGCACAAAATCAAATGAAACAATAAGTAGATCAATATCACAATGAAAGAAGTTTTGATGTAGGCAACTATGTATTTTTACGACTACAACCATACAAACAAATGTCCCTCAAGCAAGTAAGAAGGATAATAAATTATCAACCAAGTACTATGGCCCTTACAAGGTGTTGAAAAAGATTAGTACTATGGCATACAAATTGGAGTTGCCTACATCTTCCCAAGTACACCCAGTTTTCCATGTTTCATGCTTAAACAAGGTTATCAGTGACAAGCTCCCAATTCAAACATTGTTGGGAGAACTTTGTGAAGAAGGAAAGATCATATTTGAGCCTGAAGTAGTCACAGAAACAAGAAGCAAACAACTACAAAATCGATTAATTTCAGAGTATCTCATTAAGTGGAAGAACTTACCCACTGAAGATTCTGCATGGGAGGTTGATAATTTTATATTCATCTGAAACTACTCAAGAATTGAGGACAACACTTTTTTGAAGAAGAGGGGCATGTTAGGGACCTATAATACTTGTGTATTCCCCTTATTGTTATTGTTAGTGTAGCCCCCTATAGTTATTGTTGTGCCCTTACATTATTATTATTATTATGTAGGCTCTGATTATATTGTGATCTCTTAGACTCCTATATATACCAAGGAGATCTTATCATTTGTATCATCCAAAAATTGTTCATTTATATAATGTAAAGGATGTTTCCCCCTCGAAGAAGATAATTTTTAAGTCATTGACCTATCTTTTTTATGTTTGTGATATAATTGCATAATAATCCATCTCTTCCTCTTCCACTTCCACAAGATCCATCTCTACTTCTTCCTGTAAATTTACCATGACCCTTTCCTATTCATGTTGAGGGGGATGCATTTCCTTGTAATTTTTTTTGTTTGTTATGATTTTGAAAACCTTGATTGTGGAAGTGTCCTTTGCTTCTACCTCTTCCACTATACCTTGTGGATAATGCACTTTCCATATGTTCACTTGACGAACTTTATTCAACAAATAACAAGTATCCATTTAATTCATCAATCTTTATGACATTAATATCCTTATAAACCATGATACTTGAGGCGTCCATTTCAAATTTTGGTACAACATTTTTAACATCTTCTCAATCACAAGATCTTGAATTTTGGTGATGTAATTATTTACTAATTTATTACTTTGCATCTTTGCAATTCTAATTTTTTTCCTTAATGTTTGTAGTTTAACAACTATTACTCCTTCATATTTGTTTTTAATATTGTCCATGCATCATTAGAAGTTTGTGCTCCACTAATTTGTAGAAAAATTGATTCTTCAACTACGTTGCTAATGAATGAAAGTGCCTCATTAATTTCAAGAATCGGGCAACTAATTTTATTTTAAAAGGTAAGGAATAGCAATAAAATTTCAACTTATGAAAATTGTTTACAAATAATATAATCCAATACCCACTAGTCCTCCCTAATCTAATAAATCCACTAATTCTCTCACATATAATATTTTAATTAAAAATATTTCCTCCACTAATGCATGTCTTTGTATTTTATGAAAAT
Source organism: Pinus taeda (assembly GCA_000404065.3). Lineage (NCBI taxonomy): Eukaryota > Viridiplantae > Streptophyta > Pinopsida > Pinales > Pinaceae > Pinus > Pinus taeda. The sequence continues at coordinate 101,743 of APFE031438283.1, forward strand.
ATGTGTCTTTTATGAATGGTTTGCACACATGATTTAACTTGCTTTTACTCCATAGCTTATGGTAAAATTTTAAAAACTGGGTAGTATAAATTGGCTACAATTTTTTCGAGAAAATAATAGAAATTTCAATATGATTTTGAATAAATTTGGGTTGCACCTATGAGGATTTTGGGTAGGGGAGGGATGCTAGTAGTTGGACGTTACCCCTCTGACCCCTCCAAATTCTACATAGATGTTCGTGGTGGCTATACGACACATATCCATTTCACGCAACCACATGTTGGGTGGTTCTACAATAAACTTTGATGGGAGTTGACGGTTTAGGGTTTCTGATTTCCATGAGTTATGGAGGGTCCTCCAACCACCATGTTATTATGTTTGTGATAGACAACTAATCATTTGGTCCCCCCGTACTTGCACTACGTTGTTTCAATGTTGGTCGCTACTATCACCATTCTTGGCACTATGAAGAGTTGGTTATACTTAGTCTTGGTTCTTGGTTAGTCATTTGCTCAGTTGTTCTCTTGTGTGTAGTTTGGTTTACCAGGATGGTTGTTCCTCTTTGTCGCGCACTGGAAAATGGGATATTCATCTGTGTTCGACCCTGTGCGTGATTTTCCTTGGCTATGTGCTAGATATGATTGTTTCGTGCTCTAGAGGGTTTATCTGCAGGTAATTTTCCATTTTTCAACAATCCTTGGAGGATTTCTTCTTTTTTTTGTTACTTTTTGAAGATTTAAACCCACGGTGTATTTGTGGCCTCCTTATTTGTCTTGCAGGTCGCTATGTGTGAGTTGTAGTTAAGGGTTTTTGAGAGGTGTTTGTGGTGTGCAGGGATGGAAGAATGATCCCAAAATCTTTTCCTTGTGATGCATTAAAGAATTACATATTAAGCTTGCATTTAACCATGAAATTATAAGTGCATAAAAGAAGAGGAAAAGAAGAATATCAAGTCACGCATAGAAGACACAAGATTGATATCAGAGTTCATCCAGGAGGGAATACATCTTTGGGCCCTGCTCGAATTAGTGGGGAGGCCTTGTTTTCATTAGTTGGCAAAATAATGAAAGTACATCAAAATCAAAATGATGACCTTATACCTCCAAAATCGAAGAGGCCCAAAAATTGCAGATACCTACAAAGCTTCTCCCACGTACAGGAAAATTAATGTTGATTGCTCGATGCTCTATATCAGCTGGTTCTTGGAAGAGAGAGCATGTAGGACACACTAGGTTTGTTGATCTGTCCACACATAGGCCACTATGCTAAAATAAATTTATGTACAATTTCGGTACAACGTTTTTTTTTAACCACTATAGAACGATCGGTATCAATATTCCAAACAAATTGTTGAGACAAAAACTCACAACTCAATCTTCACACTATACAAAACATTGACTTTGATATCAAACTAAAGAAATACACACCAGCAATTATAGAGAAATGAATAAATTAAGAAATAACAAAACAAGTTAAAACATTTATATTAAAAAATCAATTATTTACAAGAAAATACTGGATCCAATTATTTCTTACAACTTTTAACAATTTTCTACAATCTCTCCACAAAACTCTCAACTAATAACTTTTTATTTAAAATAAAACTTCAACACGTAATAACCGTAACAAAAACATAATAATAATAATAATTCTAAATATTTGTAAATGAACATTATTCTAACACATATCTTAAATTCTTTCACCAGTCAACCTTTTTTTTCCAAAAAGTTTATTATTATGAATATCAATAACAATGGCTCACTGTAACAAAAGCATAATAATAATAATAATTCTAAAGTCTTGTAAATGAACAATATTCTAATAAGTATATCCTAAATTCTTTGACCAATCAACTTTTTTTCCAAAAGGTTTATTATTATGAATATCAATAACAACGGCTCCCTTGAGTAACAATCACATGATAGTGTATACAACGACTCACTTAAGCAATCACATGATAGGGTATCCAATTATCAATAAAAATCAACTCACTCTTATTAGTCCCTGCCATCTGGCATGGGACTATAGAAATTGAAATGTTCTTCTTAGCATTAATTGAAGCTTCTTAATTTCTGCTATGTCGTGCACTGACCATAACCTTGCATGTGTTGATCATATTGCATTACATTCCATGGTCTTATTTGGCCTCTTCCCAAGGGGAAGAGGCTATAACCATATATTATAGGCATTTGTTTCGTTCTTATTTCACAAGTATAAATGCAATTGTGAACTAATGATTAAATGTTAGTTACTATGAGTAAAAATTTGTGTTATTATAATGGGGCGGTTGATAAATCATTGCTAGGTGTGGTCAGTGCATGTAGCTGTGATGTCGGGAATCAAAGATGGGGAAATGGGAGGATGACAACATATGAGAGATGGGAAAATGGGAGGATGACAACAAATGAGTGATGGGAGGATGACAACAGATGAGGGACTGAAGGATCACAGTTATTTGATTTTGGTTTGTTGAGGCTTCCTCTAAGTGCAATGTTGAGTTTCATCTTTAAGATAATGTTCCAGTATAACCAATTACAGAGCTATCAATGGAACCTGTAGTAGCAGAGGCGAAGAAGACAACAAAGAATAAAGCATATGGATACCTCAAAGAACAAATCTTACCATTTCTAGTCTCAGAGTCAAAGGGAAAGCCAGGAGAGGCAGTTCCAAGCAAGAATATATTCCATTTATCGGTGGGATTGTTGTTCAAACTCGAACTTGAGCTAATGAATCAGCTACTAGGGTCTCTACCACTCAGTGAGAAGGCAGACTTAGGTCAAGCAGGCAGGCTCTGGTCAGGGTAAGTTCAGGTAAGGTAAGGTAAGGTCAAGCAAGGGAGATTCCACATCACGTATACTTAGGTCAGGCAAATTTAGGTAAGTAAGGACGCTCTCCTTTATAGTCGAGATTGCTTACACACCTTATTACCCTAAACTTTTATTTGTATTGATCTTATTCATGGTTGCTGCAATATCGTAGACATGGCTGATTTCTTTGTATTTCCCCTTTCATTGTTTCTGAAATCACAACCTTGTATCCTGAACATAATATTGATACAAAGTGAGATATGTATGAGATTGACAAGGCAAAATATAAAAAGATCCTAAAAGCTCCCATTATATTGCATTTTCATGATTCTTCATTTAGGGCCCTCCCTTATACAATATCTTCATTTCCAAACCAGGAAGGTCTGACAAGTTTCAACCTATAACCATTCTGAACCCAAAAGATGTGATAGTAATGGAAGCTTTAGCTACAATATTAAATGATTTTTTTGAGCCAGTCTTTCATATCTGCTCACATGGGTTCAGAAAGGAAAGAGGAACCAGGACATGCTCTTGGGAAATATTAAGTTTGAAAGATGTCAACTATTTCATCCCCGCTCTTTTAGTGGGGGTGCTTCGACCATCTTCCACACACCCAACTATTTCATTGGCTATTTCTGCCTACTCAATCTTATATTTGTATTCTTCAAGGTAGATATGACCGAAAACGTTGGAAATAATCATGGAGGAACGAAAAAGGGAATTCTATTGGGCAACCCCCTATCGCCAGGAATTCTACCGGGAAGCCCCCTATCGCTAGTTCTGATGAATATATACATGCACCAATTGGACATGCAGGTGAATATTTTTTTATTAGGGTGCTATTAAGTCCATTACGTCTGCTACGCTGATAACTTACTGATTAGCTTTTTTGGAGTGAAGCCAGTCCATCATAAAATTTTAGTCGATAAACTTCTTTCATTTATTGCAGATATTTCGTTAAGCCGGTCCATTTTTGTTCATGGTCCAGGAACTTCTTTCCTTTCTCTAGGCATTATAGTCAGAACTTATTCTGTGGATGTTTTAGGTCTATTCGCTCTGATAGGCCAAATTGAGGCCAAAATCAAACGAATAGAGTTTGATCGAAAACCCTTGATTGACTCAATTATCAAAGAAGAAGCCAATGAGGATGAAAAACAAACCTAATCTCTTTTTATAATAACAAATCAGTCATTTATCTGGGCTTCGTTTGTCATTGAGAAAAAACGATAAAAACAAAAGAGTTCCTTAAAAGAAGGATGATAAACGCATGTTTCCAGTGTTGTCATTTGCATGGGGTAGACGAAGTCGTTTCTCAGTTGGGAATATTTATTGGTTCGAAAAGCAGGAAGGCGTCGCCAAGAGACGACTGGAGTCAACACAAAACCTCTCCTACACTCCTCTAGCTACATATGTTTGAGCCACTCCATAATTCTATTTTGATTATATCATACTGGCACTTTGCACCAACTAATGTACTGCAGTTGTGACCCTGTATCCCCTCTTGATTTGTCTATTTTCTGGAGCTAGCTAGATATAGATATCTATATCTTCCCGATTACTCCCGAAACAAGCGTGAAGGCATGACTGACCTTTATTTCTCCAATTTCTTCTAGTTTTTCTATCTAATTCGAAGAGGGCCTAGATATCTCTACTGGAATACTACCGAATGGCCTCAGTTGCTTGAATTCCCAGAAAATGACTGAAACAGGAAACAAAGCAAGCAGTTTCATAGCCATAAGTTAAGGCTATGGAAGAAAAGGCATGGACACCACGCGCAATGAAGATAGAACCACAGACACCACGTGCAGTGAAATAGAAGCACTGACATTTGAACTAGAGCCAGTCGACTGAGTAGACCGTTGGCATTGGGTAATTTACTTAGCGTTACATAGATCCTTTAGCCCGATTGATGTTCTTCAACCCAATTGATATTGACCGAGTTCTTATGGGCCTATCATTGGGGATTCAAGTCCACAAGTTGATGATCTGGTTGATCGAGCGAAAACAATGGAGATAGCCTATAAGGAGATAGAAAAAGTAGTTGTGTTTGACTTAGTTTTAGAACCCATTTTAGCTTCCCTACCACCACCTTATCACTCTCAAATGTTGAACCCCATAGTCATAGTTGTTCCTTCCGTCAATCCCCCTAGTTGTATAGATAATGAAACAGATCACACGACTGACCTTCCTTGAAAGCATGAGGCAGGTGGTTATGATATGAGGTAGGTGATTCTGCTAACCTTCTTGTGTTGCGAGTTGAAATGAATCCTAACCAATCAATCTTGTTGGAATCAATGAATCCCAACCCATTAAGGGTATACCTGATACTTTAAACCATCATGAACATGAAAAAAACAGGTTTTCATAGGTCCTAACCCAGCTCACAACTTCTAGGTAATAAACACTGACTAGAAATCAACTTCAACTTCCCCGGGATGAACTTGATTGATATGGTTTTCAATATAGTCTTCTCGGCCCACCCACGAATGAGAAAAGAAGCAGCCAAGTCTTGAACCAAATATGATCAAAACAGAGTATGTTCTAACAATTTTGGTTGCATTCTTATTGGTTTTGAACAAGAAACCAAGCCAGCCCCAGGCTAAGGTGTAGAAAATTGGGTTATAATTTATATCCTGTCTCCAGAACTGTTGCATCCAATTAATTAATGAATCTATTGCTATATATGTCTCCCATAGAATTTATAACTACTACATCCAGCTATTTAATGAATATGTTGTTATATGTCTCCCATATATGGGCTCAATAAAAAACAAATCAAATGAGCAAAGCATTTTCTAAGTGAACAAGCATCATTGTGGTTCGAATGCTTTTCGTGGGCATTTTTTTATTTTATTTTATTACAGTCAGCAGAATTTGATTAGACAATGAAAACTGTTTAGTTTACATATAAGCACTCCAGAATTCTATGTTTTCTGTTGGTTTCCTTTTATCTAGAGTTGTATATTTCATAACTAGAGTTGTATGTTTTCTGTTGGTTTCCTTTTATCTAGTGTTGTTAGTTTCCTTTTATATGGAGTTGTATATTTATAAGGATTTATAGAAAATTTAATTAAATGTGTTTTCTTTTAAGAAATCTTACACAAATTCAAAACCTTAAGGGAGCCATTCTTCCCATTATCCTTATTTGAGTTATAATTAAATCTGTGTTCAACATCATTACCAATGAACGAATGAACGAATCTGTAGATTTTTAAAAGACTTAGAAAGCGATGATAATTTGCTGCTGCTCAAAAATAACTTGATGTGTTCAGATATTTCATCTTCATTCATTGCTGTCAAATCTCTATGCACACGACATTCAATCCATTATAAAATCTCTATCCACACGAAGTAGAAACAAAAACTTTATTCTTGCTTGCCAACTCTATTCTTGCTTGTCAACTCTAGTTGTAATTGTGACCGCCTTTTCTCTTGGCATCATGTTCTTGGGCAAGCACGTGTTGCCCCGCAACACACCTTGTATCTATTTGAGGTTATCATAACCCTTGAAAAAAAAAGCCATATTGTATTTTTCACTTTAGAATAATCACCAAATCATATGAGAAGTAAACATTATAATTATCAAACATTAATCATAGCTGTAGGGTTTCCTTTATTCATAACAACTATCATAATTGATTGTAATATCTTGGAATGAAGCATAGGGCGTAGTCATGTGCAGATATATTTTATTTTAGAATGATAAAATAACCCAAACCTAAATTTATACAACATTTATTATATCAATCATTTAGATAATGATGAGTATAATGAAATATCTTTACCTTCGACGTTAACTATAGCTTATAGCTCATACATTCTTGCTCTTTTTACCCATACACATAATTCTTTAATGATTCTTCTTGAGAAAAGCCAAGGTTCCACCTGTTTTCGAATAATAAACTTTTTGACTCAGAAATCCATCTTTACATTTCTTTACTACATACAATATCTACAAGGGTTTACATAATTCCTTTTCCATAGATGCTATAGCGAACTATATAGCAAATTATTTAATCTTGAATCCGTCCTCTTAACATAGTAAATCAAGATAAAAAAAAGTAATAAGGGATAAAAAGTATGATTATGGATGAGTTAAAGAAATGTAAGCTAAAATAACCAAAATTAAGTGTTTAATTAAGTGTTTCTCATTAGTTGTACATAGTATTTATTTTTTAACAAAAATATAGTAAATGCAATACAATGGTATATTAACAACTTCATACCAATGCATTGTAACAATATGACAGGGATATAGTAAGGAAAAACAAGCAGATCTAGGTAAACTATGCCTAAATTGAGCTTAAACATTTATGAGCAAAAAATAGTTAATTTAATGTTTTTAAACTATAAAAAGTGCTAAACCCCTTGGGGCAGCTTAATTGGCGATTGTTGTGATATGAAATATTATGTAAACTATGAGATTTAAGGTCCAAATCCCTACTGATAAACTCCTTGCAAGAGGGGTATATATAAGCACCTAGAGTTATAATGGTAGTGGTCGAAATGAAATGTGTGTCACGCAAGTATGGAACCGGCCTAGTTGTTGAATCCTATAGTACAAAAACAACCATAGAAAGTACACATTTCAACTAGAGTCAATTACCAAGTGAATTATGAGCTCATAAACATATTGAAAGCCTTTGAACAACTCCCCGAGTCACCAATTTAGTTCCAAGCCTCTAGACATAGCTAAAATGCAACTACAAAAATTCTAAAATGACCAAAAAGAAAAATAAGTATAGTTTAAATGAACCCTAATAAACTACAAGAGTGGCAAGATGAAAATTTGACATCATTAATGTCCACTTCTTTTTAAATTAATTGCATGGGATTTTCATCTATGCCAAATCACAAAACAATATTTCCAACCCCATCACCTTTTCATATAACAATTCAATTAAATTATAACAAGTTTACAACTATTCAATGCCCTCAAAACATGTAATCACGTGTTATGATATGAAAATAATGTTGATTTTTTCGTAGCATCGTCCGACATATCTACAAGTTAGCCTATGAAGAAGGAAAATCAGCCTATAAATGATTTGAAATGGGGCACTAAAGGCTTCTTATCAGCTTACAAGAACCACTCCCACTCCAAAGCTTATATATTCCCAAGATCTATGCTTATGATTGACAATTTGCGGAATTAAGTACTTGAAATAGGTGTATATCTTTGTTTTCCTTTAAACTATTCAAGTGCCTTAATTCATTTTCTTTGCTGATATTTAAACACACACAACAATAAATACAATGCAGCAAATAAGCAAACACATGAAACAAAAATCTAACATGGATTTCACCCTAATATCTTGAGCTACATCTCCTTGAGCTCTAATCAACTCGACTAGGATCTTTGGGATTATGGCTTGAATTATTTTACAAGCATTTGACTCAACTCCATAGGTTTACAATTGAACCAATGGGCTTAGAATGCCATCTTCTAGGCTTCTCTAGACTTGACTCCTTCAGTCAGTGCTCTGAGCTTCTTGAGCTTTTGACCTCTCTGACTCCCTCAGAATTCTGTATTATCTCAGGAATCCTTCCTCTGTCTTCAGTACAAAATTCACTGGCAACAACTTGATCATTTTGATCTCTTTGCTTCCCTGCAACTTCATTGCAGCCTCATCACCTCCAAACTCTGGTGGCTTCGCTCTTTGCTCCTCGTGCTCGGCCTTCCCAACCTTTCGTGGCTTTCTTGAGCTTTCGAGCCTCTCTGAGCTCCTCTTACTCTGCACCAAGCATCCTTACTCTATAGACTACGCTCTCTGAGCTTACACTCAGCATTTGAGCATCTATGTGCTTTTGGAGCTTCCTCTGCGCATCTGCTAAGCCTCCAAGAGTTCGTTGCGCCTTCCCATAGATTTCGCAGCCTCTCTACTCTGCCCACACATTCACTAAAGCATCTATGGGCTTCTCGAGCTTCTCTGAGCTCTCTTTGAGAATTCATCTACCCGTTCCTTTAGGAATCCTCTTTCTTTGTGCTTTTTGTGTTTCGCTCAGCCTCTGTGTGAATCCTCTTTAATTATGTTCTCTGTGTTTTTAATACACATCAATTATGCCTCTTCGAGCATGGAAGACTGATAGTTTGATCAAATAATCCGTTTTCCAATTGAAATGAACTGGCGGGCACGGGCAATCCGGTCGTTTGGCCTTCCTCCTACCATTAATCCCAAAATAGCAATATAACGGAAATAAACAGGCAAACGCATGAAAACACATTCATTAGCCATGAGGCGGAACTCAAAATATATGCAATCACCCCTATAATCCTCTCAGGTCCATCATTCTATCGCATATCTCAATCGCATTGCGTATGGCCAAAAACCAAAATACATGGGAATACACATAAATCCACATAAATCAGATTTCAAATGATATACAGTCGCATTTATAATCCTATCGGTTTTGCGCTCTGATCGCATATCACAATCGCATTGTTGCATGGTATGGTGCTCCCCTTTGCATTGCTGTGATTTAATCGCCGATCGTTGATCGGCACTATCGGCCCATCACAATCGCATTGTCCAATAGCCCGAGGCCTATACCACATATGATGCATTGTTCCAATGCGATATATAGATATCACCGATTCGCCAATCACCGACCCACTTCATCGCAATCGCAATCGGCTCTGCTCGGGGTTCTGATATCACATGCAGTCCTTCCTCCAATGCGATATATCGGAGATCGCTAATCGGGGGTCCTTAGGGCCTTTGGTCTAAGTCCTCCCTTGGAACCTTTCCGATGCGACATTTCTTGAGGAACGCATATTCTCCATTAGGTCCCATTTATAAGAAATTGCCTCCTTTTCTAAGGATAATGAGAAAATTTCTTTTTACAATAACTCCCTCATACGGAGTCCATTTTGGTCCATTCAAATTGCCTTAGATTCAGAATGAAGAGACCAATGCAATGAGACTATTTCCAAGAGCATCCTTTGACTTTCATTTTTGAGTATTAAAAAGTCATCTAGGATCATTTTTTGATCAATGAAGAAGGAAAGTCAACCCATGAAGAAGACAACTTAGCCTAGATCAAAGTCAAGTTAGCCAACCAGTGAAAGGACATGCCCTTGGGTTGCCACGCCTCCTTTATCATGTCTAAATAGATGACGTGACATCTCATTTAAATAACCAACAAAGAAACAGTATGACAAAAGGAGAAATAAGTTTTGGAGAACTTCTTTCTCATTTCTATCTCTCTCTTGGTTGCATGTGTGAAGAAGCTTTGACCAAGTTTTTGAACAATTTTAACTAGTGAGTTTGATCTATGTTTGATTGAGTTGACCAAAGTTGAATGAGCTATAGATGAATGTAGAAGGGATGCATGTGCGCACTATTGACTATAGTTGATCGCAGGGATGAAGTTTGACAACATGTTAGTTTGACCAATCAAAGTTGACCAATGTTGAATTTCTGATTTTTTAGTTGATTTGACCATCATTGACCAACATAGATTTTGACCAAGTTCGACTGGTATTTTGACTTGGATATTGGCATGAATTTCTAGGAAAAAAATCTGATTTATAAATCTTGTTGAAGACTAATTTCTCCTAAGAAAAGTTGTTGGGTTTTCTCCCAAGGTTGGGTTTCCTAGGGTAGAAATATTGTCTATTTTATGCATGGTTTTCTTTATATGCTCTTTATGAGTTATGTTGCATTTACTGTTGATATTTTTTTAGTGTAATTATTTAGTGATAATAGTGGCATAAAACACTGTGTGAAATCATCAGGTAGTAACTATCTGGTAGAAATTTGTATCTAATTGTGGTTGTCATAGAATTTCAACATGGTATCAAAGCTTTGTTGAAATATCAACCATTGAAGTCATCCTAAGAGATAATATTCAACAACTTGACTGGTTTTTTTATCTCCTGTCAAAATGGTGCCAAGTATCAGAGTTGAAGACAAGTTGGATGATGCTACTAATTTCAGATCTTGGAATACTAGGATACTCCTTGTCTTGGAAGAAAATGAGCTTCTAGATCATGTGAAGGAAGTCATTCCAGAGCTAGAGGGAGCTAAGGAGAAACCCAAGTATAAGAAAAATGAAGCCAAGGCTAAGATAATATTAATATATTCCATAAAGGACCACTTGATTCCACATGTTGTTGAGTTGAAGATTGCCAAAGAATTATATGATGCTTTGGTTGGATTGTACGAGAGTAGCAACACTAGCAAGAAATTGATCTTGAGGAATAAATTTTGTAGTGTCATGATGTGTAGCATAGATTCTATTAGTTCTTCTCTTATAAGAGTCTCCTAGTTGAGAGACGAACTTAGATCAATTGGAGATAAAATTGATGAAAATCTTGTTACTGTAACTCTCAATGAATTTCCTTCCTCAAGGAGCCATTTTTTAGGGAATTTGTGCTCAAGAAAATCTACCCGAGTTTAATAAGCTATGGACTAATTGTGTCCAAGAGGAGACCATAATTTTTTCCAAGAACAACTTTTAGAGACCTCAAGATGAAGAACCTCAAGCACTTGTATCTCATTCAAATAAAGTAAAGGGAAGAATAAATTTTGGAAAGATTAATAATAAAACTATAGGTAGAATACCAACTCTAGTTCTAGATAAGAAGAAGAAGGTGTTGTCATTGCTACAACACCCTCCAAAATTTCACTACATTCAAATTTTGGAGCCTACTTTATCATCATATAAATTGTCTCCTTAGTTTTCAAGTGTCGTTTCATGTTGTCCTTTATGTTTCAAGTGTTCTTTAGCATTCCCAAGTGTTTTTTCCATTGATTAGAACATATTTAATGCATTTCATGATCATAACACCTTTGTTGTTGTAAAACAACACTTTTTGGTCACAATTACACACACTTCACCCATTGTGCATGGAGAATGTTTGTAAAGTAGAGTTTTAATGTTTACTTATCATTGTTCAAGCTTGTCTAATTTTTCCTGATGAGAGGTATGTGTCACACTTAATTTTACGTCTAAACTCATCATGTTCGCCCCTTTTCCTATCTTCCAAAATTAGACAATTTTTTTGTTTCAAAGAGAACCCATTAATGTAAAGAGCACATGAGCACACTCTGAAGCCTTGATCATGAATCCTTCATTATTCAAAATTGTGCCATGCACCCTCCAAGAGCACAAAGCACACTCCTTAAGCCCTTCCCCTTCCTTTCTCTGAATTGCACCCTTCCAGAAGCCAAGCCTTACTTTGAGCACACTCCTTCGACTTAAAGGAATAAGCCCTCCTTGAGCACATGAGCGCACCTTGAAGGCTTTAAGCTCCATCCTTCAACCTTCCATAATGTGACATGAACCCTCTTTACCCTTTGAGCACATTAGCACACATCGAAGGCACAAAGCTTCATCTTTAACCCTTCAGACTTGCACCATGCACCCTCTTGGGCCTCTTGAGTGCATGAGTGCACCTTGAATCCTCGTCCTTTAGCCTTCAGGAGTGCACCTTGTGCCCTCCTTCTCTCCCTTGAGTACACATCACACTTTGGAAGCCTAAAACCTTCTCCTCCATCCTTCAAACTTGTGCCATGTGCCCTACCTTGATTACCTCTTCCTCTTGAGTGCATGAGTGCATACTAAAGGCTTGAAGCCTCCACCCTTCAGTTGTTTAGCCTTTTGTGTGCATAAAAGCTCTCCTTTTCTTTTCACGTGCACTGATAAGGTATGAACATAAAATATGCATAAAACATGTTAGAATATGATATTTTTAGGCTAATGTTTGCTTATAATGAGTGATTCCAAATACAAGTATTCCACGAATGACATGGAAAACACACATGACGAAGACTAGGAAAAGAAGGAAAACAAAAGAAGCATTGGAAAACAAAGAACACATTGAAATATTGATGATCAAACCAAACTGAAGAATCCATTAAGTCAAATACCCTTTGGAGGGTGAAGACATCAAGGACTGGAAGCCACATGGAGAAGAAAGACACGAATGGCAACCATGTCACCATTGAAGAAAGTCCATGTCATCAGTCACTATTAGTCCCAGTCATCAAGGATAGTGACACTTCACATCTTCATCACATGATGATGTGAAATTTATGATGTAATGATGTAATCATTGAAAAGACAAATAAGTGGAAGTCCAAGAGTCATGTATGGAAAAAAGAGTCATGGAAGTCCAAAGGACATGTAATACCAAGAGCCATATATAATTCCAAAAGTCATTTGGAAGTCCAAAGATTGTAAAAGTCCAAAGTTCATCAGAAATTGGAAAGTCAAGATTCATGGGGATCTGAAAGGTCATGCCTTAACTTATAAAAGGATCCTCATTACTCATGAAAGGGACTTTTAAACTTGGCTTCTCCCACAAGGCATTAGAGAGATAGAGTTAGTACTTTTGGGGAGAAAGTAGTGGCTCTAACACTCCACTATTGGATCTAGTGATGTTCATTGTATTTATGTATCTTAGAAATTTTTCTTAATATCAAAGCCTTTTTAGGAAAACACATTTTCACACATGGATTATGGATTTTTCTAAGACTATTCTTTGAATGTTTATGATTCATGTTTTCTTTCACATGTACTGGAGTAATTTAATTATTTTAGTGACTTTGGTGCTTAACTTATTAGAAATATGTTGGAATGTTTATAACAATCATCTCATCTATGTGAACTATTTCACTTGATGTTAGACAAGCCTTTCTCATTCATGTGTGTCTCCATTAGGTAGTTACTACTATTACTTCTCTCTTAGAGACCCACTTTATTCCCCCTCCACATTGAAAGAACCTTGATACATCTACAATTGAACATTCAGAAGGCACAGTCGCTTTCTCATTCAAAAGCACATGTGCACTTCTCTTTCATTCTATTAGCTAAAGCCAAGGAATATATTTAAGTAAATGATAGTTGGGTTGTATTATGGATGGGACTCCTACACCAAACGGTGTGAGGTCTAATTGGGACCTCATATTGAGCAGATCCATGGTATGTTGGTAGTATCCAACATCGTCAACATTTTGGTGCTAGGAAGGAAACAAGTTTTTTATGGTTGATAACTTTGCACATCATAACTATTCATCTTTTGGACAAGGTACATAACAAAATTCCAAACACCATTCCAAATCCTATTCCTGAAGTAGGAGGTTATTCTCATTATGGTCTATATTTTTCGTACGAGGTTACCTATAAAAGAGTCTAGGAGCTTCGACCTATAACCCATCGGTTTGCAAAAGCTATCGGTTTACTACCTATTTCTCAGAATCTCCCACATCATATAAAGAAGAAAGAAACAAAAAATATTGGTATATTAGTTCCAACTATGGAATATTTGGTTTTTTCCACTCTTTAAGAGTTAGTAGAGTCCTGGGAAGACATAATGCATCAAGATCCACTTCCACCCATTAATGAAGGGTAAGAGGAAGACATTGTCATGTCTGTTGGAGTTTTTGAGTTCAACGATGGTGTAGATAGTCAAGGAGAAGGCTCCTCATATTCCAAGAAAAGGAGGAGGAACTTAAGGAAGAAGACAAGGTTGACTAGGAACTAGATTGGATGGCTCAAAGGCCTCTAATTATTCTAGATAATCTTCATAAGATGCCCAGACATCCGAAAAATTTGTTGTCCAAGTTTGATCCAGATAAGAAGACAAAGGTAGAATATCACATCGACAATTTCTACATGCATCTACGAATGTTTGAGGTAAGGTACGATGATGTTGCTTGCATGCTTTTTCCTTTCACATTAGAAGGTAGATCAGCAACATGATACCATAGTTTGCCTATCAATTCAGTCCACGGTTGGAGGGAGTTTAAAAAAAAATCTAGAGAAATTTGTTGATGACAAGAATCCCTCCATGTTTTTTTTTTCTTTGTAAAGCTAATTCTATTAAAAGGAAGGAAAAAATAAAATTACAATGAGGATGCAGCCTCAGCCGAGAACAACTAAGTTCCTTCTGGGAATCATAACTGCCCCATATTTGGGGAAACCAGTTTAACATTACAAAAAACCATGCATAAGGTTGGGAAAACATCGATAAATCCGGAATGAAGACTTGAGACATCACCATCTAAAGCAGTTGAGAACCAAGACAGAATTGCCTAACCAGTGAACAAGAAGCAAAACCACAGACAACAGGACCTAACCAGTCAGCAGCAAAACTCTGAGGTGGCACTTGGGAGGCCACGTGGCGTCACATTGGAACGTCCTGGTCATGAGCCTCCTCAACAATGGGGCACGTGTTCCCATACCAAATCTCGCTTTCCTTCACCATGTCATTACCCACCCTACCACCTAGATGTTCCATCGCCTAAGGGATGCTGCTCGAGCTACCAGCAATAGCCATCGAAGTTGTGGCTCCATGAGTGCTGCCACCTGGAAGTTTTGTCGCCCGAGGGATGCCGCTCGAGCTGCCAGCAATAGCCATCGAAATTGTGGCTCCATGAGTGTTGTCACCTGGTTTTCGAGTGTCTCCTGCAATATCACCTTCAACATTCTGACCACCACGCCTAGTTGCTATATCTTCAACCGTCGGGAGCTACTCAGAGCCCACACAAACTTCCATGTTGTGAATGTCCTAAGGTTGCTCTGCAGAGTTTCACGCAGGAGCACTGTGTTATTCTTCTTCTTCTGAGAAAATGATAGTGATATTTGTTGTAATAATGGGCTAGTTCAGGTTGCTCTGGAACCTGAAATGATTCGAATGGAAGGCATTGTGAGGATGGTGTCTACAGGGCATACTAGTAGGGAGAGAGATGGCTTGAGAAGGAGGCGGAGAAACAAGTGGTGGTCGCGATTCATCCCTATGCATTGCTTGAGAGCGAGCGCTACCACCTCGGTCACCTCCTCTGCAGCTCTGCATACGGTGATGAACCATCTCATGTGGCGGAAGAGAATTTCAAGAGAATTGGGGGCCTGGAAGGAAGGCAGAGAATGCATAGAGGGCTCCTAGATAGGGTTCAAAGGGAAATGCTTGGAATGGGAGTAATGGTACCCATTTCGAAAGCCAAGACAGCAGAGAAGCCAACGACGTTTTCCTGTGACAGGTCTATTGTTGGGGTTTCCTGCTTGGAGCAGGAAAATGCTGAAGGAGGGAGGGAAAACAAAGGAGTTGATGGGTGCCATGATAAATCGAACAGCTTTCATTTCTCAGCCGGAGCGACCATTAAAGGATCTTTGTAGGTTGTCCTGCTCTCACCTGAAGTGAATTTTCAGGTGCCATAACTAAACCTAGGATGGTGCACTGGCCACCATCTGGCTGGGCCGTGCGCCGTCAATCCATCGTCTCACCATTAATGATCTTGAATTTCACCTGCATCTGAGCGCGCTTCTCCTCCCTGTTTCATTTCATTCTTCACAAGATTCTGGTATTCCATTGATTGGGTTTTAGTGGCCAGAATAGAGAGTGAACCTGTATGTAGATCTATCCCACTTTCCACTCCTATATTAGCCAATAAATCAGCCACTTTGTTTCCTTCCCGACGTATGTGCTTGAGAATGATTACTCTGTGAGAAGAGAGCCAGATTTCAATATGTTCAAGCCGATTCACCATTCTCCAGCTGTTTCTCACTTTGCTTGAAGGTGTTCTTTGCATAATTTTGTTGACCATATTTATGAGGATCTGAGAGTTGCCTTCTATAATAAATAGAAAATAGCCATTTTTTTGAGCTAGAAGGAGTCCTTACCATAGTCCTTCAAGTTCAGTCAAGTTATTGGTGTCCTATCCTTTTGAACCTAAGAAAGTAAGAAGGGGAGTTCCATTATGATCTCTGAATATTCCTCCAAATCCAGCTTTGCCTGGATTTCCTTTCGAGGCTCCATCAAAGTTTAGCTGGAGCATATTAATGGGAGGAGGGAGCCACTTTTCAAGTGTCCTACTCTTTGCTGGAGTTTTTCCTTTGAGTATCAATTCTCGATTCCACTGGAGGTTCCAGTTTGCCCATATATTTTGTTCCTGAGGGAGAGAAGGAAAGTACTCCTCGTGCCAAGGGTGGAGAAGAAAGGTTTCCTTGATATTTTGACAAATCATGTTCCATAGAGTTTCCAGGGGCGAGGAGTGATCCTTGAAGATTCTCTGGTTTCTCTCCTTCCATATCATCCACATGAGAAAGCCCGGAATGAGCTTCCATAAGAAATTTAAAATCTTGCTTTTAAAAGGATTCCGATCCCAATTGCAAATAGTGGCTATGATGTCTTCTTGGATCCGTCCTTCCTTTTGGCATCGAAAACTGACTTTTTCCCAGAGCTTGCGTGCCAGTTGACAAGAGTGCATAAGATGCGTTGTGGATTCCTCTTCTTGCTTGTAGTTGGGACACAGGGAGGGCTCGTGATAGTTTCTCTTCCTAAGATTGTCCCACGTGAGGATTTTGTTTTGACATAAAAGCCATATAAAGGTTGAAACTTTCAGCCATATAGTTGGGTCCCAGACTTTGTTCCAGAGAGGATCTTTGACAATATGGTCTTTGATAATGATGTTATAAGCCTCCTGAGTAGTGAAGGTGCCTTTTTCTTCATAGCCCCATCTCAGAATATCCCTTTCATCTGAATGTTGTATTTTCCTCTTCATTAATTCTGTATCAAGAATCTGTTGATCTTGTTCTGTTCCATGTCTTAAGATGTGATCTGTGCTAAGACATTTCCTATTTCCTTGTGTTGTAGAAGGGTTCCAGAAGAGCTTGACTTTGTCATAAGTCTGCACATCCTGCTTCGGACAATGAAGAGGTAAGATTAGGTCCTTTAACTTGGGCTGCTGCTACCAAGAATCTTCCCAGAATCGAGCTGTATTGCCATCCTTAACCTCCCAAAAACTTTGCTGTTGAATTAGGATTCTATGTTGTTTGGCCGCATTCCAGATTAGAGAGTCCGGGCTAACTTCTGAAATTTGAATTAGTTCTTCTATAGGGTTATTACTAGCATATTTTGTTGTCCAGAGGATTGCCTAGGGGGTGAATGGTGCAGTAAGCCACTTCCACCAGATGCGAGCACCCATGACCTCATTGCTATGATAAGGATCTCGCATTCTAGTTCCACCTACACATTTTGGATGGCACACTGTGTCCCATTTGGCTAGGGCCCATTTGCGGAGTTGACTTGAATTGCCCCACATGAAAGATCGTTGGATATGTTTGATTTCTTTGAGAACCCATTTGGGAAAAGCCAGGATGGAGAAGAGGTACAATGGCATTGATTGGAGGACAACTTTAATTAAGACTAGACGACTTGCCATATTGAGGGCCCTGTGTGTCCAAGAGGCAAGGTGAGCTTCCAATTTTTCTAGAAGAATCTTCCAAGATGAGTGCTTCAAGGTCGAGTCAGTCATGGGTGCTCCTAGATTTTTGGAAGGGAGGATAGAAATATAGAATCCAAGAATGCGGGCTATGGAAGCTTGGGTAATAGCAGGGGTATGAAAAAAGAAAATTTGGGATTTGGCTTTTTTTATTGTTGCACCAGAGGCTTCCGAAAAATCTGCCAGTAAAGATTTGAATTGATAAGCTTCCTGGACTGAAGGATGACCAAAAAGCATGTTTTCATCCATAAACTGCTTGTGGGTGAAAGAAGGGGAGTTGTGAAAGGACAATCCTCTTAGTTACTAGGATTTTTGGGCTTTTTTAATGCTGCGGCCAAGACCTTCCATAATAACGAAGAGGAAGGGGGAGAGAGGGTCTCCCTGTCTGATTCCTCAGGAGGGATGGAAAGGGGAGGATGGAATACCATTGATCAGAACAGAGAAGAAGGAGGAAGAAATGAGACTCATGACCCATCTTACCCAGGGGGGATGGAAACCAAAAGCAATTAGATTTTTTTTAATATACAATGAGCTTAAGCTATCAAATGCTTTTGACAGATCTATTTTAAGGAGAATACCTGACTTTTTGGTGTTCTTCAGGGAGTGGATGATTTCATGAGTAAGGATGAT
Organism: Pinus taeda; assembly: GCA_000404065.3. Classification (NCBI taxonomy): domain Eukaryota; kingdom Viridiplantae; phylum Streptophyta; class Pinopsida; order Pinales; family Pinaceae; genus Pinus; species Pinus taeda. Next base: position 120,407 of record APFE031438283.1, read on the forward strand.
GCCATACGTAATCTGCCTGCCTTCCACATATCCAAATTTCTCAAGCAAGATGAGAAGTGGGAGCAACGATTTGAGTCTAGAAGCAATGATTTTGGAGACAATCTTGTAGATTACGTTGCACAGGGCAATAGGCCGATATTTGTCAGGGGTATTGGGTTGACCTTCCTTGGGAATAAGGGCAATGAATGTGGCATTCATGGCTGGAAGTATCCATCTCAAAGTTGTTGATTCCTCAAATACCTGCCAGACTTCCATTTTTATCAGCTCCTAGAAATTGTGGAAAAAATTTGAAGTGAAATCGTCAGGGCCAGGTGCCTTCCCCTCTTTCAATTGACGAACTGCAGTTTCCACCTCCTGTAAGTCAACCGACTTGAGAAGGAGTTGGTTATGCTCCTCTGTAATAACTTTTGGAATATTCCTAATAATTTTTTCTATGGCTTGCGATCTTTCAATCTGTGGCTCTTGATGAGCCTGCTTGAAGTAGTTTAGAAGTTCGCGTTCAATTTCTTCATGTGTTTCCACATTTACCCCCTGTTCATTTTGAATATGAGTGATGTTGTTATTCATTCTTCATTGGAATGTAGTCCGATGAAAAAATTTTGTGTTTTTTTCTCCTTCCTTAAGCCATCTTATTCTCGATTTTTGCCTCCAGAGCATTTCCTCCTATTTTGCCCTCTTTGAAATCTGAGACTCAATATACTTTTCCTGTTCTAATAGGTCATTTGGTCTACCTTCAGTAATAATCCATTGCTGCAGTCATTTCATGTCTTGATCAAGGGTAATTTGAGCCTGGAAAATGTTGCCAAAAGAAGAATGGTTCCATTGTTTGATCTTGCTTTTGAGGTGTTTAAGCTTCTGCTGAAATTGAAACATTTTTGTGCCATTTGGAGGAGAAAAGCTATTCCATTCTGAAATTATTAGGTTGTTGAAATGTAGATGTGACATGCAAAAAGCCTCAAAACGAAATGGCCTTCGGGTGGTATTTCCAAGACAAGACCATTGGAGAGAGATTGGCCAGTGATCTGACCCTGAGAGCGGTAAAATTGAAGCTGAGAGGTCTCCTTCTAGGTGGATTGCGTTGTCTGAGAGTAAGAATTTGTCCAAGTGAGAAGCAATCTGATGCAAACCTGCTCTTTTATTATTCTAGGTATAAAGTCCATTGTTGAATGGCATGTCGATGAGCCAGTTGTTTTGAATGAATTCTTTTAGGTGAGTACTTTCCTTGTCCAGTCTATTCCTACCTCCCCTTTTTTCTTCCAGCTTGGTTATCATATTGAAGTCACCCCCCGTGATCCACAGTGGATGCGCTCTTTCAATATTGATAGCAGAAAGTGTATTCAAAATTTATATCTTGTACAAAGCCTCCTGTGGAAAATACACATTGGTTAAATGACCATGTATATTGGTCCCTGTGATGTGAAAAGTGGCTTGAATAAAATTCTTGTTAGCATGGATGTTATTGAGCATAATGGTATGAGCATCCCAAATGATTGCTAGGCCTCCTGACGCTCCAGAGGCATCCACTATTGCTGTGAGACATCCTGGCCATGAGTTTGCTGTAGTTTGTTCCAGAGAGGTTGAATTGCATTTGGTCTCTTGCAAGAATAGTATTTGTGGCTTCTCTTGCTGTATCATATTTTTAATCAGTCTAGCTTTCCCGGGACCATTGAGCCCTCTAATATTCCATGATATTAACTTCATTGAGGAATGTTGGGGAGGGAGTTGTAGTACTTTGTAAGCTTGGAGTATCTTCCTGATTCCACCAACATTTCCCCAACGTGGATTGTTCATTGGAGATCTGTTTTCCTTCCACGCTTTTTGTTATCTTTGGTGATATGCTTCCCATCCCAAAGGCTGTCGATTTCAATGCCTAGAGATTTCTGCCTTTGTGCTCGTGAGAGAATCACTTCCAGATTCTCCAGTTGTCTCTCAGGGATTTTGTCATAATTTTTTGTTTTGCATGCCTGCTCAAGGCCAAGAATGTCCAGATCCCTAATATCTATGCTTTTTGGTTCCTCTTCCATGTGCTGAGATTCATTTAATCCTTTAGTTGTTTCTGTTGCTATTATGGAATCAGGTTGCATGTTATCTACCTCCATTCCTTGAGTATTCTAGGCTGAGACTTTGTGCAAGGCAGAGGGGAATAGATCTATGGGTAGGGGATCTTTTTGGGTTTTCTTGGAGTCTACATGGTCAGCTTGTTTGTCCTTCTCGGGCTCCCTCTCTGAGGAATCGAGGTCTTCAGAGTTGTGGTTAACTTGTCGGGCTAACGCTTCAAAGCTATTGCTCGTAGAGGGCTTGGATGAGCTGGCTTGAGGCATCTTAGGATTTGAAGCTGGTTTCTTATGATTTTTCCTATGATTGGCAACTTTACTGAAGCCATCTAAATCAGGCTTATCAGGTGCTAAAGGGTTTGAGGGTTTCTGATTTAAAGGATAGTCCCTAAATAAGTGGCCCAAGGCATGGCATCTTCTACATCTAAATGGAACATGTTCATAGTCTATTAACTGAACCCATTCAACATTGCCATGGTAGAGACTTATTGCATCCAGAAGTGCCTTGTTGAGGTGCATATAGACACAAATTCAGGCGTAGGAGGTGTATCTTCGGAGTTTTGTTTTCTCTGCAACTTTGATAAATTCTCCAAGACCATTCCCAATGTCTTGTAAAGAAGCTTCGTCCCAGTATTCCAATGGAAGAGAGTAGAGACGAATCCAGATTGGGGCCCAGCTGAGGTCTTCTTTATCCGGGTTGAAGCGCTCGATCCAGTCCCTTAGATACAGGCCGACTGCATTGAAGAAATACGGCCCTTCGTTTAGGACCCTGTTTCGGTCCTCTAAGCAGTTGAAGATGGCCGTGAAGAACCCTTTAGGTCCCAGCTATAGGGTGATGTGCCCTTTCGACTTCCATTTGGCTGCTATCCAGTCATGCAACGCTTTTTTAGTTGGCCATAGTCTTATAAATTTGCCTATTAGGGCATGGTCTCTCATGTACTGTATCTGAGCATTGATTCGATGACTTGGGAGTTCTATCTTCGAACGTTCAACAACTATTGGCTTGCAAGTGGTCGAAGTGACTTTGGGATGTTCTTTGTCAGCTGTTTTGGCCTGTTGTTGGTTTATATAAGTTCTATCTCCATTTTGTTCCTCCAATCTGACACCTTCCTCAGTCTTTTGTCGAGTTTCATTTTCATTGGGGGGAGGCTCTGCGTCCTACCCCTGGGGGGGATTCATGATACACGTGACTTTTCTATCATGTATGGAAAGTTGTATTGCTAGTGTCGAAGACAGGATTGCAGAGGTCTGTGAGAATCTGCCGTTGCAGGCTCTGCAAAAACCCTAGGACGTTGTTCCTCCGCATGTTGATAAGAATCCATCCATGTTACTGAAAGAGCTTAGAAATAATAAGATGGGGGAAAGGAAAAAGTGCAATATTTTAATCAAAATTTCAATTGCATATTGAACAAGTTTCCCTAGGCACAAAACTGAACAATGCAATTATTATTATTTATTACACAAATGCCTTTCCCACTAACATTTCCTCATTCGTTAAAAGCATTGCAAAGAAAACATTGACTCTAAACTTTGCAGAAGAAATCATCATTGAAAAATACTTGTGTGCTATTGGAGTTAGTACTAATGATTATGAATCAAAAGACTTCAAGGAAACTAGTAAGAAGTCTTAGCATTCTTCAAGTAAGGATAAAGATAAGGACTCATCAAATATTGAAAGCTTGACCAGGACAATAAAATAACTTACCGATGTAATTTCAGAATTAAAGAGAAGGTCAAGCGAGACTTCTACTAGTAGAAATCCTCCCAAGTCTTTCCCATTACGAAGGAATAATAATAATAACAACAATAATCACCCTGCCAAGTCTACCCAAAGTTTAAATGTTGTATTGAATATAGAAAGTATGGGTATGGACAACTATTTCTCTTTCCATCAGGAATATCATTCAGAAAAGAAATCCCACAATGGAACCACAACATGAATCCTCTGGTCGCACACATTGTGGATTCCTTATTAGCAGACAAGCATACGGAACCAACAGAAGAAACGAAAGAACCTGCAATGACTTGAGAGAGTATTGGTATTGGACATGCGGTGAACTCTTTTGATTATATCCTTTATGCTGACAAGAGAAGTGTTGAAGCACCACCAAAAATTGAAGCCCCTCCTCAAAAACCAAATGGTCGATATTATTTGAGGAGAAAAGGGCCCATTTTTGAACAACACGTGATGAGACAAAGTTTCAAGGAACAATTTCTATGAAGGATCTCACCACCAGTTAATCCTGCTCAAAATGCACAAAGTAAGTCTAGAAGTGCAACCACATCCAAGAACACTTCCCCCACAAACAAAAGTAATTCCATCACTTTGGTAGTGTAAAACAAATCCACTCCTCTAGAAAATTCAACTATGTCTGCTAAAGGTGGGACAATTGAGTACAATATAGTTGAATATTTGAAGAGAGCTTGAGCCAATATTTCAATCTTAGAGCTCGCGAAGATAAAAAGCCAATGTGAACTTCTAGTCTAAGCCTTTTCACAACTTCGCCAAGTGACAAAGCTTCTACCTATCATAAGGTGTCTGGTAAGTTTTTTGGTTCCCTTGAATATGTAGTTAATGTTTTAACATTAGAAGCAAACACTCTATGCCCTCCTTTTTTGTTAATATTTGAAAATTTCAATTACAATGTCCATAATTGCTTAGTCGATAATAGTGCATCTATGAATGTAATGCCATTACCTGTTGCCAAGAAAATAAATGCTAAATGGGACAAAACTTATGCACAAATCATTCAGTTGTACAAGTCTCTTGTCCAAGCTATTGGTGAACTCAAGAATTTCATATTTTTTTTATTTTTGGGATTGGTAACTTGTTGTAATAAATTTTACAGATACATCCCATCCATATTGATTTGAAGATGTTCATAATGGAATAGTTTGAAAATTTGGCCGACAAAGAGAATGTTCATGATAGAAGTTATAATTATTAAAAAATGTAATGAATTAATTAAAAAAAAAAATTGTAAAGTTTTTAAGAGTGTGGATATAATAAGATTAATAAAAGATATAATATCAAATAATTATGGTTGGGTATACTAATATAATAATAAGAAATAATATCAAATAATAAGGGTTATTTTTAAATTAAAGAAATATTGAAGTATTTATTTTTAATAATATGATATAATATAAATAATTAGTGTATTTTTAAATTACAAGAATAATTAATGTACTTATTTATATTTTAAATTTATAAAGAATTATGATAAATTTAAAAAAGGGATTAGGGTTAAATAATTCAGGAATAAAAGTTAAAAATAGTAACTAAACATGAAGGTAAGTTAGAAATGATTGGAAAAAGATTTAAGGGTATCAAGATTTCTGGATTTGGATTTTAATGTAGGGATCCAATTTTTGCTTATGACCCCTCCATCCTCATTAAGGTTTTTAGGATCTTTATTGATTTCAATGGCTTCTCTAAATTTTATGTGGAAACAGTGGTCAACTCTAGCGAGAACACGGGTTTTCTCAATGCAAATATGATGTTTTGTATGATTGGAATTCTCTCCAAGGGCTGATTTTTTTAATCGATTATGTCTTATGTCCACGGAATGATCTAGGATGCGAGTGTTAATAGATCGATATAACTCACAAACATATGGAATCAAACAAGAACAAGGAATTAGATAAACTCCTTTTTGGTTTTTAGGGTCAATGGGATCTTTAACAAAATTGAGGCAGCTACAAATGGTGTTAATAGGTTTGAAGGTCATCATGAATTATTCTTTCTTAGGATATGGGAGATTTTATCAATGGTGCCCTAAATGTAAGGAAGGTTGAATTTACTGATGAAGTTTTCTAAATTTTTCTTTTATTTATAGGACAAGTTTCTTTATTTTCTTTATTTAAGGCTTTGATAGTTTGATGTTTTTTGTAACCATTTAAAAGAAATACATTTAATAAATGGGGTTTATCTTTAACTAAGTGTTTTTCATCAGGTATTTGAACAACCCTACTTGCAAGGGTGTTTAAAACGCCTAATTTTTGGTTGGGATGGTGGTGAGAAGAGGCATGGAGATACTGTTCCATGTGGGTCTTTTTCGGTAGACCTAATGAGATATGGAACCATTAGAATCTCAAGTGATGAGTATGTCAAGGAATGGAAGGCTATCATTGACTTCTATTTCCATGGTAAACTTAATTAATAGGGAAAGATTATTTAGATGTTGCTTGAAAGCTTCTAAATATTCACATCCATGAGGGCATATGATGAAAGTGTCATCCACAAACCTTTTCCACAATTTAGGTTTTAAGGGAGCACTTTCAAGGGCTTTGGATTCAAAATTTTCCATGAATAAATTGGTGATAATAGGGGAAAGAGGAGAACCATTGCTACCCCACAAGTTTTCTCATAAACTTCGCCCAAGAAACTAAAAATGTGGGTTTGAGTAAAATTTCAACAAGTTTTGATGTGTGAGGATCAGTGATTTTTCGAACAACCTCCATAGCCCCATCAATGGGAATGTTAGTATAAAGAGCAGTGACATAAAAGCTAACTAATAAGCCATTTTATCAAGCTTGATATCTTTGATTTCATTTATGAAGTAGGTGGAATCTTCGACGAATGATTCAATATTTCCAACTAAGGGTTTTAGCTTTTTGGCAAGGTATTTAGCAAGATTATACGTAAGGCCTCCAATAGTATTTACAACGGGTCTAATAGGAATCCCTTCTTTATTTATTTTAGAGGCATCATAGATTCTAGGGGTGTAAGGACAATTTTCAATGAGGGCCTTGTTATCCTTGATGTTGCTTGCTCTGATTAGATTGGAAACTTCTTTAGTAATGTTCTTTAAAAGATTTTTATCTAAATTTTTGTAGCATCCACTGTTGTTGAGATGATCAATCATTTTGTTATTGTAGTCTTTCTTATTAATTATGACTGTGGCCCTTCCCTTGTTTGCTTTTAATATTATAATGTTAGGGTTGGAATTTAATGTTTTTAGAGCTAAGTATTCATCTTTTGTGATGTTTCTTTTGGGTGGTTTGGATTTTCGAAGAATGATAGAACAATCTTATCTAATTTATTATTTGGTAATCACGCATGTGTTTTATGCCATATTCAATGTAACAAAGAATGTCTTCTAAGAGAATTTTTTTAGGTGTCATAGAGAAATTTAGCCCTTTACCTAAAAGTTTGATTCATCTAAAATGAGATTGAATAAATTAATGGTTCTGTTATATGAATGAGTTGAAAGATATTTATTATGTGAGGAGAAGGTACTCTCAGAATTTAAAGAACATGAATGCGTTCAAATGATTTGATTGTAGAGAGAAGAATTCATAGGTGGGAGTGTTTCAACAAGATTAGGATACCACGTATCAAGGGCGGATATTAATTTGACGCTTTCAGAATTAGGGTTATGTGAGGACGCAATTTTTTTTTGCTGGCTAATGTTAGTCGAATTGTGCGTAGAAGATGAAATGCACGTTTTGGAAGAGATAATGTATTGTGTAGCAGATGAAATGAAACAGTTTGATTCAAAATCTGTATCCCTAGAAATGGTCTGTGCAGAAAATGCTTGATTAAACTCATTCAAATTGTGATTTCTATCCAACATATGATGTTAAGCTAAATTAGATGAATAAGGATGTTTGTCCTAGTGAAATGATTGTAGACTATTGTGTGGAATAGATATCGAGTTTGATACCTACGCAGAGAATGAACCGTGTCTTGAATTAATTTCACATCTTGACTTGGACTGCGTTAGGGCTATGTAATTTTTAGAGTTATTACATCCACCACTTCTGATATTATTGATAGCAGTGTCATTTATACGATCCATTTGGAGAAATTATAGCCTTGGAAGGATTAGATCTTAACTCTGTGATATATCCCCATGTGATAATTCAACAAACTTGTTATGGAAGCTTGAAACCTTGATGTCACAAGTTAAGAAACTCTAGACTCATGTTGATCTTGGATTAGCTAACACATTTTTGGAGTTGATAGTGTAGAAATCGTTGAATACTTTTGAATTATTCCTTGTAAATTCATGAAGAGCATTGGAGACTACTTCAATGAATATTGAAGTCTTGTTAAATTGAACTGGATCTTGAAGCATATTGGAAACTTCCTTGAGAGTTGTTGAGGTATTATTGGAGATGTTCTTGGATGCCTTGTTGAAAACTTGAAGACAATTATTATTGAAGGAAATTGTTGACTTGATCACTCTTATCTATACTCGGAGCATCATCCTATAATTCCATTTTTCCAAACATGAAATTGATCTAGAAAACATGTTGAAGTTTAACGTGAATACCCTTTGGAGACATTCTTGAAACCTTGTTGAAGATATATTTAAGGAGTTTTTGAAGAAGATATTGGAAGTATTGAAGTAGCATTGAAGCCACCTTGATGAATTGAAGTATATTAAGAGTGTTGGAGCCCTAGAGGATTCGAGTCATCACAAAATGTTGGAGCCTTGTGTAAAACCATATTGGAGCCTAAATTTGTTGAGAGGATTGGAGTCCTAACACAAGGTTAGAGCCTTGTGGAAAACCAGGCTGGAGTCTAAATTTGTTGAGAGGATTGGAGTCCTCAAGTAGACCAAGTTGGAGCTTAGATTTGTTGTACAAGTTGGAGCCTTGGTTGTGATTGAAGATTGGATTATTCATCTAGGGTTGGAGCCCTGAAGGAGTTATAGGTTTTTATTGTAAAAATTGGAACTTGAGTTTTTATTTGAGGATTGAAGTCCTCATCATTCTTATTAATAAAATTATTATTTTTTTGTACATCTTGTGCTCTTGTTTAATTAATGATCTTAACTGGCATAATTGAAAATTTGAAAAGAAATATTGATTCACCCCCCCCTCTTAGTATTTTCAACACTTTCAAATTTTAAGATAAAAAAAAAAATTATTATATTCTAGAACAATAGAGATAAAATACTTTTCTTTGATTGAAGCTATTTTGTTACAATACCATTGTTTCCAAGGATGACATAATGCTTAACTTTTGCAATAATTTTTTATACTTGAAAATACGTGTGTTGAGAAATGGCAACAAGAGAGTCCAGTTTAATTTGTTCTTGAATTAAACTGGAAATTAAATTTGAATTCTATTTTCATAGCAACTTAAAATAGTTAAATTAAGTTTATTAAACTTATTTAACTTAGGAAATTCGAGTTGGAAGTCTTTCTATCGTCATGTGTATGTTTTCCCTACTTTGTAGGAGTCTAGTATGAGTTAATTCTGACTTGTAAAATAGAAGACTCGGTTTCATGAGTCACTTTAGTTATATTAGTTCTCAAACTGATTGAGAGAACTAATAGTGAGTTAACAGTCAGTGGTGTCTCTAATGAACTCCACCAGTGCTACTCTAGTTAACTGAATATTTACTCATCAGAAACTCATGCATGTCGATTCTGAGAAAGACCTACTTGAGACTAGAGTGCAGGGATAGTGTGCTATTTGTTTTAGATTTTCTTGAGTTGCACTGATAGTGCATGCATTCAAGCACTGATTCTTAAGGGATTGCACAGTTTTTACAGGCTTTATTTCCCTTTAAATATAAGTTATCCTCCATAGGAATTACAAATTGGAATAGAGACTTGGAGAGCTTGTGAAGAGGCTAACCTTTGGCCTTGATCTTGCTTATGAGTTGGATATTGAATTTGTTGAGTGTTGGGATTGTTCTTGAGAGAACAAGCATTGTAATTTCATCTTGATTTTCCAAATTAATACAAAACAAATAGTGGGGTTTTGAGTTGTGGCTTTCCCCGAATATTTATTCTGTTATATTCTTTTGATACTCTTCCTCTATTGATTATTGTTTTCTCAATTTTTATGGGCTTTTGTTCTAAAGAGTAGAAGTAGATTCTTGTCTCTTGCTTTAGCAAATTGCATTACCTTGTAAATCTACAGGATTTTCTACAACCTGGCTCTATACTGAAGTGACTTATTTCTTTTCTAGGTTAGGAAAAAACCAAGAATAAGAGAACTTTTCTTCACTCAAATTCGGTAACAAGGAATGTAACAACCAAAATAAATTTTGAATCTTTCTATAAAGTTAAAGTAGCTAGACTAGTTCATATATTCTTTGAACCAAATAATGTTATTTGATGAAACCTTAATCCCCTTCATAAATATTAAATAATTCCCCTTCAAATTTTCCAATGCAAATCCTCAAGTCAATAATTCTCCCCTCCAACATTGATACCCAACAAGATAGGCACTATTAACCTATCACACAACACTCCCTATAATCACCATTTGTTTCATCCCAATATTTAAATTATACTTTGTTGGAAGTGTCAACGCTGGAAATGTATCATAAATCTATAGGGTAATTATTAGAGTATTATAATGGTTATCACACCTTTTATTATATGCAAAAGTTAATAATTTAAAATAAGGATGACAAAATGTTGAACTAGTTGTACGACTATCACCAAGATTGGGATCAACATCCTTTCCAAGGAAGACATAAAAGTGAAAGGCAAGGAAAATTTTGCTAAGGCAATTTCTTCGTCTACACGTCAAAGCCTCATTCCTGGTTAGTCCCAACAAAAGAAGTTTATAAGCTATAATAATTATATTAATCCATAGGCTCTCATTTTTAAAGTTTAGTTTTAAGCTACATGATTATTTTTCATTATAATTGAAAAACTTTACCATTGTGACTGGTATGATTCCTATATAGTGCAAATTGCTTTGGTCTAAAAAATCATTTATATTAGATCTAAGATTTTTGTGATCCATAATGTAGATATAAGTCTTGCAGATTAATCACATCATTGGGATTAATACGAAAGACTTATATCTAAATTCATTTGTAGTATAACCTTTTAAAGGAGTGAGCATTATATGAATTCTTCTAGCATTATATCCTTAAGTATACTTGATCGTATAGCATCATTACCCATAAGGCGGTGGGTGCTATCATAATTCCACATCACCAAAACATGACTGGTGTATGATTCTTAAGATAAATAGTGACATATAGCAACATTGGATACTGAAATTTCTTGGGGAGCACATTTGTATCAAGTTTGAAAAATAGTGTGCCAAAACAAGAATTGCAAGATTAATATTATCTCTATGTTTTGAATTCCAGCTAAAAGAGTAAGCATAACAGAGACATTGTCTTTGTATTCACCACATTAGAGGAAATTTTAGCCTAAAAGTGGCCTTCTAAGGAAAAATAATAAAATAATATTTAAAATAACAAAATAAGAGATGAATTTTGGAAGAAAAGAAAAAAAAACTATTTTTTTAATTGTACTTTTTGGCTTATCTTCTTATATGTTTACTGAAATTTTAAGTGTAGACACTCGTTGGATACATAATTCTGCATGCAACAAGTACCAATTATGCATAATTTTGAGAAGGCCCACATTGATAAATCTTAAATATACAATTAAAAAAGCTTTTTCAACTCTCTTTAATGTATCTTCAACTTTTATCAATATGGGTCTTCTCAAAAGCATGCATAATATGTACTCATTGGATACAAAATTTAATTCACATCTAACGAGTGTCTACACTTGAAATTTGAGTAAACCTATAAGAAGATAAGCAGAAAATGCAATTAAAAAAACTAGATTTTCTTCTTTTCCCTACAAAATATTTTAATGTACCTCTTTTTAAATTTAAAATATTTTTATTTGTTTACATTTATGACATGGAAATTACATGAAATTTTCATGGGCACTTTTAGGCTGAAATTTCCTCTGTTGTGGGGGGGATATCAATTGATGAGAGCTAGATAATTGGAAGATTTGTTAGCTTATTCCAATATCTCCTTTGTGTTCTCATGTTGGGTGGCTCTAGCTCTTATAGAATTTCAAATACAACAACCCTTATATTACTCTCAACTTCATCCATTCATTCGATAGGGTTTAGGATAAAGTTGGAAGTTTAAGGTTTGTTGTAACTAAAATCAATTGAACAAGTGTCAATCCCACCTTAAATTGGGGAAATATTGGCCAAGAACATCAAGTCTCCAAAGCATAATTGGGCGATATTCCTCTAACACCCAAGCACGTCAAGAACTTCCATAAATATATAGCTATAAGTTTAGTAGCTTCTCCCTAAGACAAAGTAGTCTACTATTCAAAATTTCATCACATGTGAGGGATGATATTTTCTAGTATATTACTACCACATACAGTTGATGTTGCACCTAAAATGATATCAATATCTTAATATTCCATTCTATTTGCATAATATCTTTTTTAAAATGGAAAGCATGGAACTAAATATACAGTGCCCCAAGACTAGTCTTTACCTCCGTGGGCTCATTAATATCCTTGTGGTAAGTGAATTGTGGGAGTGAGGATGGGAGTGGGGAGCCTTCATGTTAGGTAGAGTGCTAACTAGGTAATTGATGGAAACAATTTTACCATATATGTATGCTAACTTATCAAGATAAACCATATTGTTGGACTCAGCCTCCCATGAAACAATGACATAACTCAAGAGTAGGATTTGGTCTCGACATATCCAAGCCAAGATTGCAATCGAAGCTAGGACCTATCCATGGGCTAGGTCATGTAAAGCTAAGAAAATGTCATTCACTGATAAAACTATGAAATAAGGTCAATTGAATCTCATGACATGTGTATTAATATATCAGATGATAAAAATAAATAGGTGCAAAGGACCCCAAGACCTCGAGCTTGTGGACATGCACATGAGAGATGTGTCAAAGGATTTTCCTCTAAGAAACAACAAGGTAAGACTTTTTAATTATCTAAATCTTGATTATATTAGAATCCCACCTATCTTAAGTTGGTTAGGATTATAGAACGACTTAAAATAAAGGATTCAAAACTTGAAATGCAACTTCGATACTAGGCAACAAGTTGTTGAGTTGGAAAAACTGGTAAAACAACCAAACTAGAAGAGGGACCTTGTTAGGATATTCCGACACATAGGAATAGTTAAGTTCAACTTGGTCTAGTATAGAGTTAGGTAAAGTGTGTTTCTTTACCGTTGTACATTTTGTAACTTACAATCAACGGTCACGATATGTAGTGATCCGACGGTTCTTTCTCTCCTCGGTATTACCGACACTTGATCCATGGATTGACACTAGATTGGTATATGAATTCTATTTAAAACGCATGGATGGTCATTTGTAGGTTAACCGTTCACGAGATGAGCTTATGTAAATTTTCATTCTTTTATTAATAAATTGCCTGAAGTGGCCGCGTTGGCTCAGGCCGTGGACTGTTTCCCTCTTTGAGGGTTTTAACCA
>APFE031438283.1:139087-170624 GCA_000404065.3 Pinus taeda
CGAGGTACAATACAGTTTGGGATTCATTACAGTGCCAAAGCAGCTCCTCTATTAGTTGGTTTCACTGATTCTGATTGGGCTGGTGACCCTGATGATCGGAAGTCTACTGCGGTTATGTCTTCACTCTTGGTTCAGGACCTATTACATGGGCTTGTAAGAAACAGGCTGCCATTTCTCTTTCGTCAGCAGAAGCAGAGTATCGTGTTGCCGTGGAAGCTAGTAAGGAAGCCTTGTGGCTTCGTCAGATCCTATCAGAATTGGGCTTTGAGCAGCAGCATCCGACTACACTTTGGTGTGATAATCAAAGTGCCATTCAGCTTTGCAAAGATCCAGTTCAGCATCAGCGCAGCAAACACATTGAACTTCACATGCACTTCATCAGAAAGCTCATTCATGACCATGTTCTTGAAGTGCAATATTGTTCAACAGATGATCAGGTTGCAGACATCTTCACAAAGGCTCTCACAGAGGCGAAGTTCACTAAACTTCGATATATGCTTGGAGTTCAGGAAGTTGTCACTAAGGGGGGATAGGCTCTAGTGCCTCCTTCCTTCTCCTATTGTGTCATATTTGTAAATCCTTCATCCTATCCCAAGTTGTTCTTAAGGGGGGATGTTAGGATATTCCAACACATAAGAATAGTTAAGTTCAACTTGGTCTAGTATAGAGTTAGGTATAGAGTTAGGTAAAGTGTGTTTCTTTACCGTTGTACATTTTGTAACTTACAATCCGACGGTCACGATATGTAGTGATCCGACGGTTCATTCTCTCCTCGGTATTACCGACACTTGATCCGTGGCTTGACACCCGATTGGTCCATGAATTCTATTTAAAGCGCATGGAGGGTCATTTGTAGGTTAACCGTGCATGAGAGAAGCTTATGTAAATTTTCATTCTTTTATTAATAAATTGCCTGTAGTAGCCACGTTGGCGCAGGCCGTGGACTGTTTCCCTCTCTGAGGGTTTTAACCACGTCAAAATACTGGTGTATTGATCTGTGATCTGTTTGTGAGCGGTGTCCTTCTGGTGTTCTGTCTGAGGAACTTACCCTGTATATTCCTACAGACCTAAACCTGATAATAAAAATTATTGATGATAATGAATAAGTGGGGATAAAAATTAATAGCATAAAAACAATTTTAGAACAATACATCCTAGGATGATCATGAGGATATCTCAACAAGATAAAACCATGTACACTACTTAGATGCAAAGAATTTTCCTACTCCTAAAACTAGCAGTATCGTTACCTTCACTGATAAGCTCATTAATGGAATCCAAGACGATGTGATGATGAATACCTATTCTTTCTTACAACTCAAGCCCAACCTCCCTAACTAGAGGAACAAGGACAAGCTCTTTTATCTTGGAATTGTTAATAAAGAAAGTCATAGCCATTCAAAAGTTGAAACAAAAGTTGTTTTAGATGTATCTTATTTATGAAAATAAGTGGAAGGATAGGATTAAGCACTATAAGGAATGATAACTAATTGTCAACACCAACTCCATGAAACTTGTGAGTTTGTATTGCAAGGACTAATGTGTAGAACACCATCCATAATATATGAAGTTGTTTTGTAGGAGAGATGGGCCAAATTTAGCATCCAACAAATTACAGTAGGGAAAGATTATAGATTACTCACTAAATATCAGATCTTAGAAACCTTCTCTACTACTTCCAAACATGACCAAGATATGCTATGTGAATTATATCAGTTCAACTCCATTTTTTCAAAAACTACAAGATGGAACCTTAACCCCTATGTTAGAAACATATAACTTAGAGAATTTTCCTCTTTGGTGTACAATAAAATTTTATGGAAAGAAACCTCAAGATTTATACAAATGTGGAATTCAATTCCATCCTCTTTGTTAGAGATGAGTATCCCATACTAATGGTGATTCAAGAGGATCATTTCAAGATGACTTCCAACCCTAGAAACGTAGTTATTATTAAGAAAAACCAAAGGTTGGCACTCACATATTACAAGGAAACCCTTTTTCAGCATGTTATCCAAACAATCATGGATTCCCATGTTAGATGGAATGTCTAGCTACCTAAAAAACAAATATCCTACAACCTACCCTCTATTTAATTTGCTAATGGCATGAGAAAAATTCTATGCCAATTCACTTAAAAAATATTGGTAGTCGGTGGCTAGGCCTACTCTTCCAATTTCAACTAATATGGTTTCCAACAAGGGATTACATAGTTGTCATAGAATGGGATGAAATTATAAAACCTAATCATTTGGAACATGTAGAGAGAACTTTGGGTTTCTATACATTCGAAGAATTGTTTCATTCGAAATTCAACTCGGTAAACTATATTTAGGCTTCCCTGATAGAGACTAGAAGCTTTCATGAGGACATGCCACCAGCTTGGGGTGGTGGGGGGGGGGTGTGGTGTGCAGATGCCAGACTCCTTAAATGGTATTACTTCAACCTACAAAATCCCTCTTTACATCCTTCCTTACTCCTTTGAATACTTACCTATTGCTAAAACTAGTCATAAATTTGGATAATAAAACCTTGTGAATAATAGTTTATTTATTTTCCTTTATATTATGATAAAAATGATTATTTTCATGTGATACTTCGTAGATTACTTAATATTAAACCATGTTGTGAGTGCAAATTGATTTTGATAATACATGAAAGTTATATTGCTAACAAGTTGACAGGACTTTGGAATAATCTTCAAACAATTTGGCACCATTACTATTTCAATGGACTTTTGGAAATAATTAACCTTATTTATAGTAAAAATCCACCTAATTAGTGAGAAGTTTTTCAATGTGTTGAAACCTAATCCCATTCCTCATTCACTATTAAAGCATGTGCATAAAAGGATCTCATCTTTCATTCATTGTTCAAGGCTCAAGGGTGTTTTGGGCACATTTGAAACTATCACCAACGATGAACAACAAGACAAAGTTAGTTGTGCTTTGACCCATGTGATATCTATGGCAGAAATGGATAGTGGATTAGAACTATCTTTTAACCAAAAGTGGATAGTGCAAGGAAAACTTGTTTTTTCATTTACTAGTTTTTTTGCCTTTTCTAAAATTAGACATGAGCTAGTGTTATATAATGTAATACATTTTGATAAATGAGGGGATAGTTATGAACACTAATTTTGTAATTTGATTAACTTTCCTAATATAAAGAGTTTCTTCATGCTCAATCCTAAATTTGTACATTTGTAGTTAACAAAGTGTGAGGTAGTAGGACCTTGGAGCCAAGGCCTACTCCAAGGAGCCACACTACCAATTGTATGTATGATAGTATTTTATTTTATTATTGTTCTATTGGTATGTGTGATTGCAAGCAATAGCAAGTTACTATTCATGTTCTAACTATTGATATGTTGATGTGTATTGTAGAATTATTACTCTAGTTTATCTCTATTTATGTAAGAAAGAGCTATGTTATGTTTTTAAGTTTAATTTTGATTGCATTAGAATCATTAAGGTTTCTCAACAATAAGATTTTTTTTCTTGTAACAGGTTTTGGGATCAATTTTAGAGTTGGGTAAGCACCTGCGATATCCATATCACATGCTTGAATCAAAGGAAAGCCATTAACTAGTCTAAAAAATTAGAACTTGTTTTATTTATGAATATCACATCTGATGTCATTCTACCATTAAGTGTCTCATCAGACTAGAGAGTAACCTAGGTTTGTGATTGAATGACAGAGTATTCTTAGGAATAAAATAAACCCATATAGAAGGTATATCAAATAAAAATTCCACAATTTGAGTCAATCAAATTGAAGGTCATGCAAGTCTTAGGAATGTATTTTACACTTAGAAGCTTTTACCCTCCATTTTGCAAAAAATCTTGAATTAATTTAACCCAAAATTTTAGATCACTAAATCTGGATCTATATAGAAGCACATAAATGCATTCTCAATATGTCACTTTCTATTGATTTGGTCTCTAAATTCACAAGGTAGATCTTGCCTCTTTTACACAACAACCATTTTAGGTTTTCAAATGAAAAAGCAATTATGTAGATAAGTGTAAAATGATCTGTTACACCCTCATAAACTTGAATCACTCAAATTGGAGGTGTTTTGAGACTTGGGTGTGCATTATTTTTAAATTCTCGTGTGCATTTTTCACAAGGTTAACAATTACAATCTAAAAGCAAAATATGTATTTCTTAAGTGTGCCTGCATTTTTAGATGTGGAGGCTCTAAAAAGATTAAATTTGGGTTTTATGAAATAATAGAAACTGGAATCTTATTTTTTATGTAACAATAAAATCTACCTCAATAGAGAGTATGGTGTGCATTTTCATACCAAAATCTTTTTGTTATGCATAAAGGCTAAAAATTGCCTTGTAAAACAAAGAGCTCAAATTATTAAAACTAGCCTTGTTAAAGTGCACGACGATTTGAGGGAAATACATGCTCAATGGTGAATTTGTATGATAATATTAGGGATATCAGGGAAATGCACACCCTAGAAAGAAAATGCACACTTTAGGAAGAAAAAAACATTACTTGTGTTGGTACTTATATGTTGACATTATGAAATTATATGAAAATAGGCTATTGAGGAAAATGCACACTTGTTTGGGAAAAATACATTCCTCAAGTTGAGAATGCACACTGAGTACATGGGATTACACACCTAGTTGTTATAGACATATTTGGGCACTGCAACCCCAATCTTATATGTCCATAAACCAAGGGCTTCTAAGTCCATAAAAGTGTTGTTTCATACCCTAAAGGAAAAAGGTTAGCTAATTACATCATCTCCCAGAAGTTCTCCATGAAAAACTGCTTAGAATTGGTCAAAACTGGACCATCTCACCTGCTCCATGGTCAAAGTGCGATGCATCCCACCTAATGCACATAGGGGGTGCGATGCATACTGAAAAGACCTTCTATGGGGTACAATGGGCGAGAGTAGACAAATGGCAGAGACAGTTTGCAAGGTGGATGATCAGGGAATCTTCCAGAAACTTCTCCTATGACACTTGCCTCTCTGAATTCGCCCAAGGATGAGCAAGAGATCATGAAATCTCCAAGTGGAACTAAGAACTATCAAATAAATGACACTAATCAAAAACCCAGAAGCTGACTCACCCACCTACAAACATCTATATATGGATCCCTCATCCTAGAGATTTAGAGGATGTAATTTTGCATCTTGTAAGGAAGTGCTATTGGTTTCTCTGTGGAACATCATAGTGTTGGGTGATATAACTTTTCATGAGGTGAAGAAGGGCTTTCATGCTGGGAGGATGGCGCTGGGTCAGATCAATGGGTTGTAATCCTCTCTTCTACTCTTTCTATCAATAAAGCTATTTGAGTTTTCCTCCATATTCTTGTATGTCTGAGTTGATATATGCATTTGTATGGTCAATATATATATGATCCTATATTGTTTATGATTGTCGATCTCTATGCTTTGATGGTATTATGTTGCTTTGACTCTACAGGTGTTCTTTGAAGCAGGACGAGCAAGGAAGGAGCGGCAAATCGCTGTCAAAGGGGAGAGGAAACAAGCAAGGAGCCAAGAAAAAGACTGAGGTTGGTACTCTCTGCTTCTCTCTCATCTACTTCTCATAAAGGAAAATGCAAGTGACTTTAGTTTGTTTGTTTCTAAGGGACTAGCAGCTCTGAATGGACACTAGTTTTCCTGATAACAATAGTAAGGAGTAATATCCACTCATTGTTAATGGAAAACACATTACAACTCATATGTGGAAGGTATGCCTCCTACGAGCTAACCTACCTAGTTGACCACCATGGTATGAGTGGATGTCACATCATTTCTCTGTTACTCATGATGTGGGGAAAATCATGTGAATACTTTCAAGAATATTATACAAACCTTATTACAATTGAGGGTTGAGGAAGTCAAAAATATACCTCAAGATGGCTATTAGGGCATGTTAGATACCAAGCGCTAGGAGGAAAAGGGGTTCCATTCTTTTGTATTGTATTTGTTGCTTTGTTGAGAAAAACATTTGGGAGTGGGATTTTCATAGAAAAGTAGAAAAAGAGGGGGAACTTGTAACAATTGTTTAGGCCAATGTGTCAAAAGATAACTCCATATGTGTTCCTATTCCTTTGTATGTGCAATTTTATAATTGAAGCAAAGAGAGGAGGATAACCCTCATGTTCTAGCTAGGTTACACTTCCCAAGAAGCCACCATCACTTGTAATGGACATATTATTGGATATGGCTTGTTAATCAAACATTATATTTGGGCTATCTTTATAAAATGTGTTGAGAATGCTTCGTCATGGATTCGTAGGATGAATGAACTTAATCAAATAAATGATGTTTCCATCAAAAAATTTTAATGAGTTTTTAACCAATGTAATGGCACATTTTGATATAAATTGGCACTTTATTATTTATGAGCTCATCCTCTACTATGATTGCATGACATTTCAAACTAATATGTAGCCACCACATTTCCTTGGTCAACTTCTTTCATTCAAGCCACATTTTTATCAATCACATTATGTGTAGCTATTGTGAACAATCAAGCCAATTGTTTACATGAGGAGTGTAGATCACCATCTCTTATAAAGTACAGGGGAGCCATCATACATGTTTTGGAGTTGTTGTATCACCTTTGAGCCATGATCTAGTATCTCCATTGGTTGTTAGATTGACATGGTTGCAATGTTTTTGGGAAAAGACACTTGGCATTTGAGGAAGTGATCCATACATTAAATGATCAAATAATTAGTGTTCAAAGGGAGGTTTTTTCCAAATTTGAGGAGATACTGACATATTTTATTATTCGTTGAAGGAGCAAATTGGTCTATAAACACTTTTAGCTATTTTTTTGGGAAATTGGTGAAGGAAATTGTTACTAATTCTTACTATTTTAGGACATTGTTACAATGAACTCCATTATCTACTCATTGTTGACTAACTGGTTGGAGTTAGTGAGTTTTTTCCTAGGTTATTTTATTATAACCCCCTAGAGAATATTGTAGATATCAACAAGATCTATCTCCTTTTAGTAAAAATTTTGTCAAAGATAATATTTGATCATTATTCCTATGAGAACTAAAGATATAAGGAAACAAATCATTTTTTATTATATGAAGACAATGGAACTAAAATCTATATAAGGGTTTTCTCCATGGGCGCTTCACCTTGTTTACTAATATCTTACCATGTTCATTCATAAAGGGATTTTTTTAATTGTGAAAAATAGAGTCAATATATTGTAAGTATTGGGATGGGGAATGTGGGATACTGGGGAATTATAGGCATTAGCGGGTATACAAAGGATTATTCATTAAAAGTAAGGGTTATCTATAAAAAGGGGTTATTTTTATTAGAAATATGTAATTGGTGGGAGTTGAACAAAAGGATCTTGAGAGGTTTTTATCAATATATAGTGAGAATAGGTGTATTATTTAATATCCCATGAATTAAGGTGATATACTACAAGTTCACTAAGTGGAGACCTCACAGTTTTCTCTCTCCATTTGTAACTTGGATTGAAATCGTTGAAAAATGCAAGTACTTATGCAAAAGTTAGCTCCAATTTTTGGAGGACTTTGTCTTTAATCTATGTAATTAGCACTAGGGTTTCCAAAACCCTATTTTGTTCTCTCACAAGATCTACAAGAACAATGCTTTTTATCCTCTAGGTTAGCAAAAAAAAATATCGTCTTTGCCTCAACAGAGGGCTGACAGGCCCTAATTATTTACCAAACCTGAAGGTATACCCTTAGTGGGTACTTATGTACATACTTGTATATTTTGATGGATATGGCCACACATATAGCATATGCCACTAGCATCTACAACATGTAATTTTCCATTTATAATAGAAAATTATGATTTTTCCGAGGGAAAAAAAATATCATCTTTGCCTCATTTTGGGTTAACAATATAATCAAATAAAACCATTGAACTTATCTAAAGAGCCTTAACACTCAGAGGCTAGTGAAAAGAGAGAGAAAGACAGAAATATAGACAAAGAGAGGATGGTGTGCTACACTCCTCACATCTATAAAAAAAATAATGGATGTGTGTGTACAAGTGATCATCACCTCTAGTGTAATGTTATTCAAAAGAGAAAACCATAACATCTTACATATTATTCTCTCCAAGAACAATCCAGGCATACTTTTCTTCTTCACATATTCTCCTACGGTTATTCAATGACCCTAAAATATTTCTCCCTATGAGACATGTACAAAGAATATAGTACAATGATGATAATGGAAATGTACTCTCTCCTTTAGTTATGATAGGTAAGGGAGGAAAATATCATAAAGTGGGCATAAAACTCTACAATCAACCTAACTTTACACAAGTAGGCTTCCAAATGGAGCACTCTCTTTGCAAGGGAACATTTCAAGCAACTTGTTGAAGACATCAACAAACAAGGATTTGAGGCACAAATGCTCCATGATATGTCTTCAACACTCCTCCTCCACAAACCTTGAAATTTTCAATGCTCCTCCTAACACATGTGCTCCTTCAGGTACACCATATTTACATGATCACCTCCTCAACTCAAGTGTACTTAAGTACATGCCTCCATGCAAGCAATCAAGTGTGAACATGCCATATATTTCTCAACAACTTCCTCTAAGATCCTTATTACCCTTGTAATAAAGAAAGGAGTCCTCTGTGTTAGAAAATCAGAAAGGCAAAAGGATTTTCTTGTTCTTGATAATCACTTGTGATGTTTCTTGTTATTATGATTATTTATATCTTCTTTCTTTTAGTTTATCAAGTAATTACCAAAGTAGCAACACATAAAACAATAGACACTAGATGTAGGCACTATGTCAGGAAAAACCACCCTCGAGTAGAAAACCCAGTCAAGAAGTTCTTCCTTTCAGTAGTATTCTTTGAGACTCTTCACCCTAGACTAATTCAAGGCTTTCCCTCCACACCAAGTCAACCTCCCAAAATTTCGACCTCTTTCCAACAACTTTGACTAGGCAGCAACTACTGGCAACTGGTAGCAGACAAACCTAGAAGACTTCGATCTCCCAATCAAGAGCACGAAACATAAAAAGAGAAACACCAAATTTTTTATTTTTATTTTCTCCCTAGACTTCCCCAAACTCGCATTCACTTCAGCTTCCCAGAAATAGACTTCACACCTTTTCCTAGCTATAAGAGAACTTCACACTTCTTCCTAGCTACAATACAATTCAAACTTGTGTGTGATAATGATGATACCAATGAATTCAATGGGATTTATTTTATAGGCTTCATGTGAGGTCCAAAAGGGTCCTTAGGCCAAATTGATCTTCTTCTAGGCCAACATGGTGTGGAGGGTATATAAATCATATTTGACTCAACACTTAACCTTTTTACATAATTCAGAAGCACAAGAAGGGTCTCTTTAAAAGTACAATGACTCTATTGGCTTAGAATAAACCATAGAAGTCCTCCATGGGGACTTTGACCTTAAACATGGTGACCCAAGCATGAAATTCATGCTTTAATAAGTCACAAGAATAATAATAAATATTTTCTTTATTCTTTTGATAAGTACATTACATGATGACTGAAGTACATTAATGAAGACCAAACATAGTTACATTTTCCAATAACTAGGGAGTTATTCATAATTTATAAATAAAATGGAAGATCTCAAACTATATGAACCAAGAAGAACTTTAGGCACTGCAATTCTGTGGACTAGATTCCTGACCAGGGAAATCTATCCAAGTGGTCTCTCAACAATTTAGGTACCACAACGCCATGGATTAGATTCCCAACCAAGGAAATCTATCCAGGTGGGACTAAGATGGACTCAAGCTTTTAGCCACTCTAGGTAACATCAATCATACTCGCTAACCATCAAACTAGAAATCTAGGTGTGTGTAATAGCTCAATGACCAATTCCACCTTACAAACTTTGGGATCTAGACATCAACACAAAGTGCCAACCAAATGTCTTCCTAGATAATTCTTTACTCACAAAGCCTCAACATCCCTTGATCCAACAGATCAAGAATGACCAATCTCTCCCAATCAAACTGATTGGTAACTAGAATGATATCAATACCTTTGAGAGATTCACATGTACAAACACAACCCCAATCAATAATATAAGTTAACATGTACATAATCAAATACAAACCTTCGGGGTCATTCTAGATGTTTCTCCTCAACTCAGTAGGACTATCAACTAAATCTTAGACAAGAAATTCCTCAATTATATCCTTTCCTTTCCTAATTCTTATCCAGAAACATATCCTCCTAAATACATTCTTCAATTAACACCAAGCTATGCCCTCCCTCTCAACAAAAAATAATCTCTTCATCTGGACCCCCTCTTAACCTTAGGGATATCTCTTTTATGCAAGCTTCCTCTAAGAGATCAAATTCTTCTTTTCATTATTAGAGAATCTTTTGTGCCTTCCAAACATTTCATCAGATTTATTAGCATCCACATCATGCTTATCACATCAACGGGCATCTTCACCATATTGAAGATTATGTACCTATACAACTTAAATAGCAAGTACAATCAAATCTATAGAAGCATGAAGTTAGCCATATCAGAATCCTGAAAGAATTTCAACTTTATACATATCGGATACCCAAACTCAATTACAAACAAGAGACATATACTCTTCATCATCTTTCTAGGAACTTTGTCATAAACCCTAGACTACTTCATAATAACTTGCAATCCATCTAGGGTTTCAATGTTTCTTCCAAAGGTATGACATACCTTACTACAAAATATAGAAAACCCTAGAAAAAAATTCATACAAATATAAAACATCCAACAACCTTTCAAAATTCATATGTTAGACTTCTCACTAGGGTTTCATACAGATCCTAGATTTCACACAAACGAGTCAATCAATACCAATCAAAACTTAGTCATTAACATGACTAACTTCCACTAGGGTTCGTTCCAACCACTAGATTTTCAATCAAAATTAAAACTCATATTTCAACAATCTTACACAAATATCAAATTATCATGTTGTCATCATACATCAGAGATTTCTACTTCTACTAAGGTTAAAATCCAAAACCCTAGAATTCCATTTTCACAATCTCAACAACCATTAAATATATCTCAGATTGTTATATCAGACATACTAGACAATGCAACTACTACTAGGATTCATCTGCAAACCCTAGATTTTCAAATATAATTATCCTAGAGTCTCATACAAGGACATCCATTAAATACTAAGGACTTATGACCATCAATGACTAGGTCAACGCACATCTCTAGGAATTCATAATCATTCATAAGCATATCATATGCCCGATAACATTAATACATATGACCTAGACCAATCTGGGGTTTCAACCAAAAGAACATATCTATATATGCCTAGATTTCAACATCATGCAAATACATTTCATATCATGTTTTAGTCAAACCCAACTTTGTAATGATCAATAAGAATTAGACACACACCAATCTTGATTACACTATGGTTTGATCAGACAAACACACCCATACCAAGGAAAACATTTCTAAGACAATATAAGGTTATTTCTCACACAGTCCACCAAACCCTAATGGGTTAGGGTTTTAATGTAGAAACATATAAAAACCAACATTACCAAAACTTCAAAGGTTCGAGATTTTAGACCTTATCATTTAACCCTAACAAGTTAGGTTTTCCTG
This sequence comes from Pinus taeda, assembly GCA_000404065.3. Lineage (NCBI taxonomy): Eukaryota > Viridiplantae > Streptophyta > Pinopsida > Pinales > Pinaceae > Pinus > Pinus taeda. Next base: position 150,710 of record APFE031438283.1, read on the forward strand.
ATAATACCAAAATCCAAAACATGACATCCTCAATAAAAACTTCAAACAACATTTCACAATATCCCTAATTAGCTTAGGGTTTCATACATTCACATTAGCATACCCTTTGGTTAGGGTTTTCCAAAACCTATCTAGGGTTCTACAAAATCAGTTAAGAATATGACTGGGGTGGGTAGATTTATCAAGAGATGAATCACCCAAAACAAGAATCATTATGATTCAATATAGCTAGACATAACAATGTTAGTAATAGATCATTAAATGAATAATCCTTTCAATATAAAGAAATCAATGTATTTAATCATACCTTTGTTCCTTGACCAACCTTGTCCTGAGAGATCCTCCTTTATGCTTGTTGCAATTTTTGCTAATTAAGAAAATAAATGGAGAAAGGTGATTAGTGTTTAATATAATAAAAAAGAAATGAATACATGAACATAAAAATGAAAAGAAATGAGATAATTACCATAGGTATTTGTTAGGGGCTCCCTCCAAAGCTTGAGGGATACCTACAAACTTAAAAAAAAAAAAAATGCCTTTTCCAAAATATGTTAAAAACATATAAAACAAGATATATAAAGCTACAGGCAAACGACTTAATAGTGTAAGTCCCTAATGTCAGATTCTTCGGGATTGACTTTCTTTGAGTCTCCTTCTCTAGAAAAGTTGGCTTGATCCCTTCCTCTCTTCTTATTGTTTGGATTGTCGAGACAATCACTCTTGTAGTGACACATCTTATGACATTGATAGCACTTTATCTTGGACATGTTAACTTTCTTCCTTGGTCCCTTCAATCTCTTTCCTTTATGTTGAGCAGTGTAAGCATTTGATACTCCTTACGGATTGACAACCATTGATATCTTTAGTTCTTCTTGACTATAGACAATCCATAATTCTTCAAAGGTGGGAGCTACCCTTCAACTGTTGAGACCTGCATAAAATGCACCCCAAGAGGATGGAAATCCTAATAGAGCAGTGATGACAAGCTCTTTGTCTGGAAAAATTTCATTAATGGCTAAGAGATCATCCCTAAGCCTAGCTATCTTCACAAAGAAGGTTGCCACAATGTCTTATTTATTCATCTTCGTAGTCCTTAGCTCATTTTTCAAATTTTCTACTTAACCAATGTTCTTAATAGTAAACAACTTCGACAAGGCTTCATACATTTCATGAGCATGATCGATGTTAGCTATGAATGGGACAAGATTGTCCTTTATTCCTTCTACCATCAGAGTCATGACCACCAATTCTAATTTCCATGTATTTCATTTTGTCAACATCACTGGAATCTTGTGTAGGTTTCTTTACTTTTCCTCTTACCAAGTCCAATACCATGTTCTTTTCAAGGATGAGTTCAATCCTCTTCTTCCAAGACCTGTAGTTTGATGCTCCTTCAAGTTTTTTCTCTCCTTTTATTATGTTATACATCTTACTTGAATATGGTAGACTCCTTTCCTGAGATAATCCCTTTTAATGGTTCCTTGGTCAAGCGCTTGAGACTGCCTTTTTGTTCCTTCTTCACCAAAGATCTGATACCATGTTAAAAAATAAAAAAGGCAGAAATATTTTCTTATTCTTGGTAATTACTTGTGATGTTTCTTGTTATTATGATTCTTTATATCTTATTTCTTTTAGTTCATCAAGCAATTACCAAAGTAGCAACACTTAAAACAATAGACACCAAATGTAGGCATTATGCCAGGAAAAAACCCCCCTTGAGGGGAAAACCCAATCGATAAATTCTTCCTTTCAATAGTATTCTTTAAGACTCTTCACCCTAGACCAAGACAAAACCTTCCCTCCACACTAAGCTAGCCTCCCAAAATTTAAACCTCTTTCCAGAAACTTCGATTAGGCAGAAACTTTTGGTAATTGGCAGCTTCTAGAAGCAAAAAAACATGGAAGACTTTGATCTCCCAATCAAGAGCATGAAAAAAAGAAAGAGAAACACAAAAATTTCGATTTTTCTTTTCTCCTTAGAATTCCGCAAACTTGCATTCACTTCGGCTTCCCTACAACAGACTTCACACATTTTCCCAGCTACAATAGAATTTGAACTTGTGTGTGAGAATGATGATCCAAATGTATTTGATGAGTTTGATTTTATAGGCTTCATGTGAGGTTTATTAGGGTCCTCAAGCCGACTTGATCTTCTTCTAGGGCGACATGGTGTGGAGGGTACATAAATCATATTTGACTCAATACTTAGCCTTTTTACATGATTCAAAAGCCCAAGAAGGGTCTCTTTAAAGATAGAATGAATCTATTGACTCGAAATAAACCCTAGAAGTCCTCAATGGGGACTTTGACCTAAAACATGGTGACCTAAGCATGAAACCCATGCTTTAATAAGTCACAATAATAATAATAAAAATTATTTTCTTTATTTTTTTGACAAGTACATATTACATGATGACTCAAGTACATTAATGAAGGGAGAACAAAGTTACATTTTCCAACACTCTGAATACGAAATCAAATTCCATATGCCGACTACATGAAGAAGTCTCTAACACTCTATGAAAAAATCCCATATGAACATCCATACATGATATACCAATCAATGAGAATTTCAAATCCACTATGTTTTTCCATCATGAAACAACCAAGAGTCATCATAGACCATACACTCAACATCACAAGAAACACTGTCAAACATGGTGTAAACACTTAATGGTAATCTCAACAAAATTAATGGAATATCACAAAAAAAAATCAAGTCTCCTATAAGGAATCATTCATTGATTGGTACTTCACTTGATGATTGTAGATCCCTTGTGCTTAGTGATTAATGTATCATATACAATTGTCTTCATTCCTCGATGTCATATTCACTCTAGAATATGAGTTGTATGTTTTTAAATGTTTGTATACATTTTTTGTTGACAAGGATATCTTCACTCAATCCTTGATCCATGCATCAATTTGTACTTGGACCATGATATACATGCAACATCCTGAATCACAATTTGTGGATTTCTTATAACAAATTCAAGAACAGATATATGTTGTTGATCACACTCTCTTAAATCACAACTGCTATTTAATCCTCAACATGTCATAAGTTATCTTTCAATGAGGCATCCATGCAAAATCTACAATAGTTCAACATGTATAATACCATGGAAACTCAATTCTAAATTTAATGGCATCGTAAATCGGTCTCAAAACTAACAAGATTCGTGTGACTAGTAAGTCTAGTGTTCAAATTTGGCCACATAAGCACCAAATCCCATAATAACTGGTAGATCGTATTTTCTTGGCTAACCTAGAAATTGTCGCAATAAAGATAAACTTGTAGAATCTTGTGCTATAGATATATAACTCCTACAATTGTAAAATATGGAGAGAAAGAAATGATACACTACTATAGGAGGATCATATTGATGTAAATTGTCCACACAATTTTGTAGTGATTTATATTCAATTTTGACACCTACCAAATCCCATAATAATTGGCAGATCTTATTTTTTCTTGACTAGCTTGGCAATTGTCAAATTGATGAAAAACTTGTATAATCTTGTTGTATAGATGTGTAACCCCTCCCAATGTAAAATAGGGAGATATGGAAAGGTATAGTATTGTAATAGGATCATATCAGTGTAAATTGTGCACACAAATTTGTAGTGATTAATATTCAGTTTTCAAATCTACCGCAATTATCTTCAAAAGCTAAAGCCGCATTGATCTATTACATTGCTTCCATCCTTCCCTCATTTACAACTCTATGTAATTAGAATGCAATATAACAATTAAGCCAACTCTTGCATTATTTTATATGTTCTTTCTTATGGGTTTGTTATCTCTTCTTTTGTTTCCTCTTTGGTTATGATCTCACACTTAATGTCTCAAGTCACACACAATAATAGGTGCAATAGGTTTCCTCATACAAAATCTTTCTAATTCCTAATTTGCATATAAACATTATCCTCATAGTGAAGGGAATATGAACCTTAAGTGACCATTCTTGTCATGTGTCAAGATCATTGATATCACATTGATAGTATTAAACTCAACTCTAAGATATTATCCTATATAGTGATTTGTATCAAAGCCTAAATTGATGAAGATATCCCTTTGAACTAGAGATCATAATTGGAGTAGTCATGGCCCATTAAATGACCTTTGTCCTATCATAGAAGAGCATACGATTATTTTCCATGAAAATGAAAGTTGAAGTAAAAAATTACTTGTCAAATTTGAAATGTTTATTTTATTTTATTTTATTTTTTCAATTGAAAGGAAAGATAACTTTTCATAACAAGCTTCACTCATCATTGTTTTTATGGGTTTCTTTCCTTTATTAGTCATGGTTTTTATGGGTTTTTTTTTCCTTTATTAGTCATGGTTTTTATGCATTTTTCCTTAGAGCCATAACAATTAAAAGAAGGAACATTAGTGTTCTTTCCTTATTCCATGATAGTACAAAACACGAATTGCTATAAATTTTATATAATGTAGTACCATTTTCATGAAGCTCATCCCCATGTTACTATTAAGGCATGTATGTATCACCTATTTATTAACATCTTAAATTGAGATATTTATATTGTTTTTCTTGTAAGTTACAACCTACTATAGCCTACCACAAAAACACTTGCTATCAAAGAGGTTTGAGGAGACATTGATGATCGCTTCAAGTGGAAAGATTGAAGATTGAATTCGAAGAAAAAGTAGAGTAGAAAAAATTCCTTGTATATCTCTATTTTTAATTGGAAATACACAAATATTTTTTTGCATAATTTTCTACTTTGAGTTAACCTTTAACTTCTCTGCTTGTTGCCTTTTTTTCCTTCCTATGATGGGATAATAAAACTCATGCTATTGTAATCACTCACTCCTTCCACTCCATAATTCATGTGAATTGCGTATAGGACTTCACTTATTTAATGGTGTTGGATTCTTGAGAAATTGATAAAGGGCTTGGAAGTCTCATAGTGGTAGCAATGTAGCCCCAAAGATTATCGAGGTGGAGGGTGGGAGAGTAGAAGTTCCTTGCAATGTTAATTGCTCTTTGATGCCTCCTCTACTATGTCGAACAAGTTCTTTTTTTTCTCATTTAATGATCTTTGATATATTATATATATTAACCCCATTGCCTTTTTCTCACATGGCTGATAAGAATGTTTCCACCAGTCATGTTCTGAAAATTGCCATGGCCCTTGGTAGTGTTTTCATTGGTTGTGTTCTTGCTATTGTTATCACCATTCTTATGTATGGTATCTAGTAAACAGACCGACAAAGTAGGAAGGAAACCTAGAAAGAGGGGTCCATCTCTTATGTCTTTCTTAATTGAAACAAGTTCCATTCTTTTTCCATGTCGTGACATATAAACTTATTTAAGGGTCCATCCTTTTTCATTTTCTCAAGTATAACAAGTTCTATTCATGTTCCATGTTGTGACATATGAAGTTATTTATTTATAATTAGATTAGTGAGACTTAGGATTTTCAATAAGATAAAAAAATGCCTATATCTACGAATGACTACATTAATTGAAAATAAATAAATACCCAACAACTTGCATGCAAAAGATGTGAACCATGATGTATATATGGTGTATATGGATTTGATAACCAAGATGATGATAGTGATAAATAAGGTTTACAAAACATGATTGGCCAAAATCATGCACAATAGAAAATTGAATGGTTTAATATTTTTTATGCACTGAATGTTTTTGGTTATATATATATATATATATATATATATATACTTGGAATGAAAGCACAAAAGATTTTCGAGTACTTCTAAACATTTTGTGGATAGTAAACTAGGTAAACCGTCGGCTCTGATTACAGGGCCCTACCCCAAGGGAATCAAAGAGAGTCGAAACCATGGTCAATAACAATAAGCAACAATATCAAATAACTTCATGTCTGGCTCTAGACCACTTGAGCTAACTCTTGGGGAATATATGTGTGCGTGTGTGCGTTACTGAACTGATTTATATTATAATATCAAGTTCATTTATCCATTTTTATTCTTAAAAAATAACAATTTAAGAATGTAATCTAAAAATGATTTAAATAGTTATCTTAAATGTGGGTTATGTAATTTTTCTAAAATGTAAAGTTTCATAACCTACGTGTACATGTTCACAAACAATTTATTTGAAAAATGTAACAAATAAATCAAATATATACAGTTATCTTAACTAAACTAATAGAAGATTCTAGAGATTGGATTATTTACACTTGCTCTTTACAATTTTTAAGTGATGTAATAATTTAACCTTTTTTATGTGAATGCTATTTTAAAATGTAATGATGGAAATTATCTATTATTTTCATCTATGATATGATATGACATGACATTTATTCATCTTTTTTCTCATGATTTTTTTCCATGTAAAATAAGGTAATTTATTGAGAAGAAATATCTTAAATTTGACAATATAGAAAACATTGAAGACAAACAACATTTGTTGATGCATTAAAATATAGTCCACATGATACAAATGTGGAAAAAAATGTTGATTATGAGGTTGAGATTAATATTGAAAGTCTTAAAATAAAAAAAGGACGCAAGGGGGTAGCTTTCACAAGATCATGTAAAGATAGATGGAAGTTAATACCGAATGGGAATATCCTATAATAGGTTCAAATGATGAAGAACACACTGAATGTCTATGGCATGTCACTTTCAAAGGAGATACATCATATGTAAATGAATGTAGTAGTACAATCCAATTAAACAGATTAAATGGTCATGTGTATATGAATTTCATGAACATTCAATTCAACTATTGGAGAGTGAATTAAGGCAAACATGTTTACACATAACGAAATATGTTTAACTCATATTGGATGTTAAGAAATTTAGAATAGTTGGTGTTATGGAAACTATGTATTTTGTGGCTATAAAACACTTGATTTCAAAATTGTATAACGATTTACACAACTTGCATAGATTGCTAGGAAAAGTGATTATTTTGCAGAAATTTGCAAGATAAAACGATGGAGTACTTTATTATATATATTATATATCTAACGGATAAGTAGGCCATATGCAACAAATTTCTCATATTTTTGCCACATCAAGGATATCACTAAAAATCAAGTATGAACAGTTAATTAGGATTTTTCTAAAATTGGATTGATCAATGAATACAAATGGTGAATTTTGGTTATACAAAGTTTTCATCTAACAAAGTATTTATTGAAAATTGGTTGCTTATGTTGCTTCGTGACATTCATTGTTTAGCACATTGTGAGGCACCGACTAGACCAAAGGCTTCATATTATTTTTCGAGTTTAGTTATATTGATGTTTCCCAATAAATTTATTATTGTTTTGAAATCTACTTATTACAAATTGATAAGTTACAAGTACCTCAAATTTATCAAATTTGATGGCTTTTTAGGAGATGTGATGAATAAGCTTGTCAAAATGATCCCAACATTATTACAAGAGTGGAAACATGATGCGAGGAGATGTATGAATGAGAACAATACTTCAAATTCAATTTTTTGTTGATTTTTTGGTGAATGTTTTAACTAAAATAAGTTACTTAACAATTTCAAGAGGAACATGCTCATATAATATCTATTGATATGTAATAGATATGCTTATTGAACTTCATAGAATATTCTTGTGAGATGTTTGGAACAATTTCTCAACATGTTTCATATGTCTTGAAGAAATCATAACATAGAAAATTGAAGTTTATTAATAATGGAGGTGCTTTACATGTGCATATGTTAGGATTTGAACTTGTACTTAATTCACTCGGGTTAGGTGCTATGGAAAATAATGTTCACTTGGATAAAACATTTTCTAAAATTTGATCGATTGTCTCAATCATAGGTTTATAGATTTGCTAGTATTCAATGTAGCGAAATTATTAAACCCACAACCTTATTTTGAATATGAGAATGAAATAGATTATGAAATAAAATAATGGTCAAAACGCCTATGTGAAAATTTTGACGTTGAAGACTCATCAATATTAATACAAAAAAATGTAAAGATGAATTGGAAAGTTTTTATGGTACTTTACATCAAGGATATCGTCAGAAAAATAAGGTTGGAGCATGGGAACAATGTGGAGGAAAACCTAAGCCTTGCTCAAATCTAATGAAATTATGGCAAATTGATTGTATTCTTCTCACTAACAGTGCTAGTTGTCAAAAGAGGATTCTCTAAGTTTAATCATATAAAAATGACAGTAGACCTAGACTTTGTCTATACACATTAAACACTTTGATGCTTCTATCGTTACTAGAACTTTAAAAAATGCATGAGGTAGATTGAAACAATTTATGAGTTGGACATGAATGAAAGCACAACCACCTATTTCACTACATGGGGGAAATTAAGTTGTTATAATATTTATGCAATTTTGTAATGCCTAATAATTTGAGTAATGCATTTAAATGAGTATTTTATGTCAATATGTGAAAGCATGATCACTATATGTATTTAGTTAACAAAAAATGAAGACATGATAAATTAATTTAATTTAATTCTATTGTGAAGGAGTTATATTTCAAGAATGATCTATGAAAAGTAGATTTTTCACAATTACTACATTGTAAAATAATCATTTTATGCATAAAAATTTTAAACAATTTTCATTTTCATATGAAAATATAGTTTATTTTAACATATCAATGTAGAATGATTAAAATGAAATTAACCCTTCAAATTAAAATATAATATTTCCCTTCAAATTCGGTCCCTACTCCTACTCTATATTTTTTGACATAATGTAATATAATGATTGGCATTGAAGTGGCAAAATCAAACTTAACTTTGAGATATAACCCAACCTAGTGATTAACACAAAGCCCACTTGTTATGACCAAAGATGGTTGATTGACCAAAATCATTTGTTTTGACCAATCATGATTGATTAAGATTAAACAAAACATTTGAAGACTACATCTCTAACAAGTGAACTGTTGGGATTAATAGGTTTTAACAAGTTGATTCTTCACCACTACTAAGGATTTCATTGTTCTACAATGAAAATACCTAGTAGACATTTTGATGACTTAAGAACTGTTTTATACATGCTGTTTGCCAGTACAAAATATCCATGGAAGAAGTGAATATCATTTTGGACACACTTGACTTATTGAAGGTAAGGAGTTTCCCATAAAAGCGTTTATATACACTTATTGTTGCTAGAGATTGTAAAAATTCCATTCAAAGTTTGACACCAAATGTAAAATTGTGTGTAACATTATTGAAGAAGCTCTTAGAAGACAATATGAGAAATAATTAACCTAATTTGCATAAATGCTCAAGGGAGTGTTGCCCCAAAATGAACCTTCATTTCATTTATCTACCATACACAACCAACAAAAACCCAATGTTAGCAGAGAAAATTTTAGGGACTAATATTCACAGTTGTCTAATTTCCGATGCTTTTTCCAAAAAAAATAGCCACCAAATTTCATGTTTTTCTAAGACTAATTCACCCAAATTTTATTGTATGAAAATATTTTATCTTCGAAATCGTCAAAATTATATGGAGACTATAAAATTGTTAGAAATTTGAATATTTTTGTAAAAATATTACCAAAGATTTCACATTTTGCATAGTAGGGACTAGTAAGATTCATCAAGGTTTCTAAATTTTAAGATAGATTTACATAAAAAGTTCACTGAAAGCTAGGATATCATTAATTGAAAATGATAGTGGCTTGACTATATTGGAATAATGATTCAATACCCTGTAATTTTACTACGATGTTGAATATTGCTATGATGCCAAGAACATGATGATCAAGACAGTTAAAAGGCCAATCAATGTGAAGGTATGGGGGGAAGCCCACAACCAATAGTGTGAAGAGTGCAATAAGCACATGGCTAAATGGGTCAACTTTGTGAAAGTGATGCATGAGGAATTCTATCCTTCGATGCATAGAGAAGATATGTGCAAGAATGGGAGACAAATGCATGAGTACCATGACCAATAAATTGATGATTAAAATAGCTAGTACTACACTCTAATTACTCATTTTCTCACTAAGGATGAAGAGATGAATCTTGTTCTCTAGTATGAAAACAAAATTGTGTATTGCACCAATAAATCGATTAGAAATTGGAATATTATTAATCATTGAATGGTATTAAAGTGAAGAAGCAATTCATCATAGTCTAGATAACACTTTATTGATTCTTCCATGCCTAAAAGAGACAACAACATGAGTAAGCACCAACAATGTTATCAAAACCGAACCAGTTGACCCTTGAACCGAGAACCAATCTAGAATTAGAAAAAGAAGCTAGTTGACCAAAAAATAAATAAAATATACAAATTTTAAAGGAAAACATATATATTCATGTGAATCCATATGAATCCAAGAAATTTATACGCAAATATGCAAACATTCTCAATTATATAGCAAGAGTGCATATAACAAAACAACACTTAGCAAAATACATTTTTGAACCAAAAATACATCAACAAAGAGGCTCTAGATGGCCTTTAATATCAAAATAAAAAACCATGCTACAACACATATTTACATATCCTCAAAATCATTGCCTATATTGTGATCCCCATCAACAATATCATCATGTAAGCATTACAATAGGATTGAAAAAGCTTAAGATGTCAAATCGAGATTTTATGAGTGATGCGTAAATTTTTACTTTGGTCATGATATAGGAGTTCAACAATCAATGCCACTAACATCAAGTTAAATAAAGAGCTTGGTGCTTTGGATTACATGCTACTTCCATAGCCTTGTAAATGACATAATCTAATGGAAATGTTGCAATTGCACCACTCTTGAAATCCTAAAAGCTATTAACTCAGCTAGATTTGAGTGAGATCTAAAATTATACTTTCTCCATATGAAATCTAATGAGGTGGAGCCACTCTCAAACATCTTGAAACAATTAATCGTAATATTAAAAACTTATGTAAAAAAGACACATTCTCCATTGAATCTTTAACATTACCATTAATTACAAAGCATTACCAGAATGGTAGGATTGAATATTAAGCTGCCCCACTCATAAATTATTGTTTTGTTTTTCGATTGTGTTGAGAGAGTCCTTGGTTGCATTATTTAGAAAATTTAGTGAAAAAAGATCAGCTCAGTACCGAATCAACTGGTTCTATAGAAGAATCTATAGAAGAAAAGGCCAGTTCAATGTCAAACCAACTTTTTATGGTTCTGCGCCGCTGGTTGGACCAGCTGGTTCTACCGACTCTAGTTCACTTCCGATAACATTGAGCACCAACAAAGAAAAAGAAATACACAGGCATGGAGCATAACACTCATTGGACCTACACACAATAAAGATTTACGTGACTGTATTGCTTCTTTCTCAAAATTCACGACTGAGCAAGATTACAACCAAGGGAGGCAGATTATGATCCTTACACCCAAAGTCTTCAATGTCATCGTTCTCAATGAACACAAACTCGACGAAAGGGCATCTCAACCAGGGGATCAAATCAAGATTGGGGAGCCTATTAATAATATCAATTATTCAATAAATCACGTGTACTTTAACCTATATTTATGCGCCAGAAAGAAAGAAGATATAAAGGAAAGTCACACTGCTGGGACTTGGCATCCTAGGCTAGGGAATGGAAATCAACTCGCCATAATAGAAATCAACGCACCATAAATCAAAATCTTCTTATATGAATATATTATATAAAATATTTAATTTAAAGAGAAAAACAGTACAAATTAGTTTCAGAGAGAAACCATAAATTTAAGCATCAAAATAAGGACGTGCAACACCATAATAGAGAGACGTTCATGTAGTAGCAAGTGATAATTATATTTATAATAATATAAATAAGAATAATAATTTAATTAATACACAATCTATTTAAATACCAAATTTGACATCAGATTGATCCACACAGAAACAAATAATTTCTAACTGCATACCCCTTTTTTTCGTTTGAATGTTTTTGTTTCTCCCAATAATTTCATATACTATATCTACTATTAGTTTCTAAACAAGATGTATTTTCAGTAGCCAGTATATAATATAAAAAATATAACTGCACAATAAACAACATTAAACAAATATAGAGAAAATTACTAAGCCAATTTGACGGATATCTGACCACCTTTAACTCACAAGTTTCAGAAGATCTGAGAGATTGACTGGGTATAACTGAATCATGTCGAGCGTGGAAAAGTTTCATGACTGGCAAGCAAGCCAAATCAACTTAGCAAGCTTATGATGTAACCAGCACTCTTGTTACCATTGTTAATAACTGTCGATGTAACCAGCAGCACTTGTTACTATTGTTAATAACTGTCAACTGAAGGCAAAAATTTACATAGGAATAGAATCAACTTGGCAGAACTTGATGCGATGGACTTGTTATATGTACTGAATGAAATGAAATTATATAGATATTTAACGATGACCAAAATAGGTTAAAGAAACTAAAAAATACAACATACCCAAATTGGGCAATAAGTGGAGTGCAGAATTCATCTCCCAAGAGCACAAAAGAAATCCTATATTCTCAGGGGTAGTAGAGGAATACACAAAGTAAGAAGGGTCAGTCACTATCACTATCGTCATCAAAGCCAGGAACATCAATGTCCACCGTAAGAACTTGTGACTGGGGGGTCCCTGGGGAGTAATCTCGAACTGCCAAGAACCTTAGACTGAAATTTATCCAAGCTTGTTCAATCAAACTAATACAGAGATAGAATATACAAAAAGCTATTCATTGTAGCCAGAGTTCTGGGGGCATAATCAATCAGAACCATGGATGCCATGTAGGATCCATCATACAAAGGCTCTTAGGTTGCAAGGCCGCCTCTACCAGTTCTGTTACACCTCGCTGTACAGATTGTAATGGCTCGGTAGTATTCTTGTCCTGAAATTTTAAAATAATAAAAAATGAGATTCTTTGAAAGAAACTAGAATACTACTCTATAAATTAAAAAACATCTTAAAAATCTAGGCATCTATTTTAGCTGTGTCTGCTTTTGATCACCTTTTCTAGGAAGCATTGAGGAGCAATGCCTTTGATACGGCCTATGACCTGCTCAACATTTGTTGCCAACTTTTTCTCAAAATCTACAGGATTTATAGCCCCCGCTGAAGCTGTTTGTGATGGCATTGCAGATTGTTTTCTCCAGGACCATGACAAAAGCTCATCTCTGAAGAACATTGCAAGATGGTGCTGAACATGCTGACTCTGTTTATGAAGCATAAACGATTTCAAACAGGTTATCTCAACATATACAAAATGATGTTTGATTTCGAAACAGAAATTAAACACTTCTGTTGAATGTACTCTGTTTTAGAGAATAATGTTATTTCTCAAAATATGTGTATATTCACCTTCTGTGCAACAAAGGACTGTGCAGCTGCGCACATGGAAGAAACAAAAATACCTTCAACACCAAAAGGTGTGAGTAAAGTCTGCAAATTACGCGTAAGCCTGAACGGCACTGGCTCATTAAGCTCTGTCATTCCATTTGCATCATACGCTGCAAAATAAGAAGAGTTCAAGTAAGTCTCCAAACGTAAAAGAAACTCAGAAGGCATGCACAACTCTTATTAATTAAATTTTCTATCCAGTGTATCAACTTACCAGGGTGGAAGTCAATATGGGATACTTTGCCGGTATTTTTGGCAAATAAAATTTTGTTTGGAGTTTGCCGACCAATTTGTAACACATATGACATGAATCCTGACAAGGCTAACTGAACCGAAAATTGTTTTCTGAAAGTCCACAAATGACTACGGCTTGGAAGTGTTCTACACATGTACTGATAAAATACATTCTCCTCGACAAATTTTGAAGTTATCTCATTGTATATATGCAATCGTATGTCTGCCACAGACTCAAGTGGGAGATGATCAAGAATAGCTTGATCCAAATTTTCTTTAAAATAGATGATTGGACGATCAACTTCGCGGCTATGTCTAGCACAGTTGATCTCATAAACTTCCCCAAAAGTACTAAACATCAAATCATCCTCGATCATGCGAACCTGAATATGAAAACAGATTAAATATTCAGCATAAAATGATTAATCAAAAATTAAAAGGGGACATGTTGAGCAATACGCGCATGAGAGAATGGTCATAACGAGAGCATCAACAGCCTAATAATCTAAACCAGTTCTTAAAAAAGTATTTTTACTTGAACTCAACCATTCTTGGCTACAGCATTTTCACTTCTGTGTATCATAGAAATAGGCTGAACTTAAGTTATAGGGTATCAATTTAGAAATATTCCAACATAATAAGCTCTTCATAATTGCAGAGGTGGCAAAGAACAAATAATCAGTGTTCACCAACTCTTTGATAAGAGGCGTTGAGTACTATGCCAGCCATGAAAATGGATTCTCTTAGTGTAAACATCCAAAAAGCATCATAAATGATTCTTTAATTTTTGGTGACATCCTTTCCAACCCTTTCTTTCCTATAACTCACCCAACTGTTTATTCTAACCCACAAAATAACGTGAGTCAAAACATAAGGCAGTTTGACTATAACTCAATACTTTCCAATTCAGTGGTATCATCAAAACAATTTAACGGAAATGAAAAACCCTAACAGAATATCTACGGTGTAATTTATGAGAGAACAAAAAAAAATGTTATCCTGATCTTTTCTTCCTACATGTTATTTTCCAACATAATGGATGCCCAATTGCATGGCTGTCATAAAGTTTGTTGTTCATGAAGCCAGCTATCGTGAACCTTTCCTAATAAAGCCAAGAAAAAAATATATATGGAGTAAACCTATCAAGTTATCAATAGTATAGGGGAAGGTTTCCATGCCTAGACTGACCAGCCTAATAATGGTGTGGTCAAGGACCTATACTAATAATGGTCAGCCTAGGGCTGGTCTAGGGCAGGTCAGTCTAGTGGATTAAACTTACAAGAACAATTGACTGAATAAATAATATAGTTAAAAATGATTTAATATAATAAGTAATGTAGTTGTTGTTGATTTCTGGTAGCATTGGATGTGCTTTAAGTCTTAAATTTCGTAGAGAGGCTTTTGGGCACATGTATTCCAAAGAACTTAGAAAACGTTCTGAGAAATTCCACCTAGAGACGGTTTTATTAAAATAATTAATTATTTTTAATTGGTCCCTAAGTCTAAACTTAGGAAATTAAAATAATTAATGGGTATTAATCTAACTGTGGGTGTAACTTCTAAAAGAAGACGAGGATCAACCAAAAATGATCTTAGTCATTGATTAACTTCTAATCTGGGTCATTGAATGTCAACGAGGAGATTATTTAACGAAGCTTGAGGGTCATTTGGAAGACACAGAGAGTTTAGAAGATCGCATTTTTGAAGCAAAGCAGCTGCCGGAAGAGAAATTAGAAGTGAGCTTTTGCAGAGAGGGGCAGAGGGAGTTTTGGCTGGAGGATCTTCTCCAGAGCCAGGAATACCCAGCAGAGAGGTAGAGAGACACACAGAGGAGGCAACGCAGAGGGCAGAGAGGGTGATGCAGAGCCAGGAAGGGCTCACGCAAGCCCCACGCAGAGCAGCGCAGAAGTCCGAGTTTGTTGAGGAGACTGACGTTTATGATCTGGGAGGGCTGGAAAAGACTTTTGAGGGCAAATCGATTCTCAGTTGAGTTGACGCAAGGAAAACATAGAAGTAGTCGGGGAACTCATGGTTCAGCTTCTAGATGAATCGTGACTTGCAGTGTAGAGTGAGGTAATCTCACCAGTTTCTTCTGCTAAGTGATTTTCTTTGTAATTGGATCGCTGAGAGGGCATCCAGTTGTTGTATTCAGAAATACTTCAACTTAATAATAAAAACTCTCAGATCTACTGCACTGTTTTTCCATATTGGGTTTTTCCAAGGACGTTTGTCCAAAAACAACTGTGTCATTTGTGTAATGACCCATCTACTAGTACAAATAAAATGTGAATTATTAGCATGCATACAATGCATGCATATAATAGCTACATGTGCATGCATTGCCTACACTGCACTAGTAGTATTAAATTATGAAGACATTCCAAACATAGGATAAAAGACGTAATTGTTGAAGATATTAAATAAATATCTAACTTGCAAAAATATATTGGAATATGTATTTTAGTATATGTGGTCATTCATAATAGGTAACTATAGAAAATTATCCGAAAGTTCTAAATTAAATTATTAAAGCTTAAAAGGGAGTTATATTATTATAACAGTAGTAACTCTTAACTAAAGGTTAAACATTAAAAGAGGTATAATATAATAAACTATTAAATAAAGCTTATTAACAAAAGGACTACGTAATATAGTTTGGTATCACCTACAACTTTATAAAGTGATGAGTGTCAATATAAAGTGTGACTACCTCTTTAATTCACTATGAGGAGCCACATATTAGACAAGGGGCACACGACTAAGGCAATGAAGGATGAATGAGCGGTGGTCCTAAGAAATAAAAGAAGAAGGGAGTAGGACTAAAGAGGGGGGAAAATCTTTTGTTGTTGGGGAGCATAGTTTTGAGAAGGAAAATTTGTAACAAGAGATTATAGACAGTAAGGACTGAGCCTTGTTTGTTTCTAAAGTTTTTGGGCACGGGGAATTGCATCAATTGAGAAGCATTCTGGACTGAGTACCTAGGTTATACCCAGTTTGGCTAGGAGGTTTTGGTCTTTTGGTAGCAAGAGCGAGAGCAAGAGCAAATTCTAAAATATCTTCAACAACAACAAAGAGCAAATTCTAAACTATCTTCAACTACAACAAACAAAGTAGGTACTCAACAACAAATTAAGGAATTCTGATGTTATGAATCCTGGTTAATTAACCCTTAAAGCAGCTTTCATATTTCGTTAAGTATAGATATCTGATTATATAATTTGGAGTCCTACATTGTTAAATTGTTTATCTAACTAAATAATTTGGAACCCTACACTTTGGTATCAGAGAAAGGTTGCAAACTCTCGGACCTTACCAAGGTTGTTGGGATCATATCTTATTGTAGACCCGCTGTATTTTTATCACTGAGTACGCAAATTGTATCATATACTATTGTTTCCTCAGTATACTGTGCACTTTGTGATTAAATTAGCTCTATTTTGATTACTATAGCTTCTCTCCTTTTTAGTTCCATCGTTGTGATCACGTTTTTTATGCCACACCGACAAATCCACAGCTCAAAGACAGTACGCAAAGTATCTGTGAATATTCACAAATCTGTGACAATTTCTTCTCCCACTGGAGTTCCCTAACGATAATACCAGCACAGCACCATCTGAGAAAGATAATCAAATTTTTTGTAGATAATTTAAAACAACATAAATCCTAGATAGTCGTGGTCACCTCTAATGCCGAAGCTTTTTTGGCTGCGATATCATACATCAAATGGAAAATAATGGCAGGTTTAGAGCTGGACACTCCGAAGTCATTGTCGGTTTTGAACGTATTTTCAGAAGAGTGAAAAAGTAAAAGGATACGTTATGAATAAAAGACTTTGTTGTATACCCATTAGAATCACTGAGTTTCGCGCTGCCAGGTATTGACCAAGGAAATAAATTCATTAAATTTTCAGGTTTTACCGATGCAGCATAATAGAAATGTTAATTCTAGCTAGTCGACTTAGCATGTTGCCACTGAGTGTAACTTTCAAGTAGTAAGTGAATGTCAGGAGAGCAGTTCTTGGTAGCGGTCGGACCCCTTCCTTTGGACGACATCGAATGAAAGGTGCCCACGAGGGTTGACTGGAGAGTTAGCGAAATTGTCATGTTTACCTTACGATAGCCTATGACCAAATCTATTTTATTTGTAATCATCAAATTTGAGAGATTTGTGATCTTCATTAAGCATAATTTATGCCCTAATCTGGATTGACTTTGCAATGATGTCGTGTATTTCTAATTGAATATTATTTACTAGAGAACGGTCTGGCATAATGCATGAATCTATATATTAACAAAATTTACCTTTCTTTAAAATATAATAGATATATTTTTTCCTATAATACATTACAGAGTATCATGGAGTTTGTGTTCCATTTTTATTATGATTCCTGATCACTTTGAATAGCGAGAAATCAAAATATATATATATATATATATATATATATTTCTCTTTTTGCTTTCACATCTGCGTTAACCTTTACTGAACTTTATTGTGTGTTCTCTATTCATATATATTTTCGAATATCATCTCATACCACCACCTTCCTTCCGTCAAACTTTAAAGCGTGTAGATCTCTATGTATGTTTGTTCCTACCTAAAATTCCAGCCAAAATGCCTTTTCGCTTAAAGTTTTCTTGCTGAAATTTTAACGCCCTCTTTACTTTGTCTGTAATATCCATATATTTCATCTTTAAAATTTTGGCCAAGATATGTTTCTTTCATAGCTCATAGCGGAGCTCAATTTTCTGAGCCCCTCTTTTCTCGATATATATATATATTTCTGTTATCTTTTGATAGAGGATAGGTTAATTGTGCATTTACCGTGCTCTATTAGATATTAAAAAAAAATCAGTGTAACTTTGTTTTTATGGTGCTCTACTGTATCTCTAAGAATCACGCCACATTTTCATTCTCATTTTTTTTCATGAGAACAATTAATTCTATTTTAAAATTAAAAAAAAAACTCTAGGAAACATCACTATATTTAAAAAAAATGAAATCAATGTTTTCTGGAAAAGTTAAAAGAGAATCCACATTAACAGATGAATGAGAGATAGAGAAGTGAAACCGATAAGATACGATGGGTGAAGTAGGAAAGTATCTCAAAGGTAATGAAGACTTGGAAACATCGTTGTAGTGAATGGGAGATAGGGAAACTAAGCGTCAATAAAATAAACGTATTGACTTGAAACCTGACTTGACATCTCCTTTGACGATGGTTCATTAGTGTAATAATGGCAGAAGTTACTCAATTAAAGTGGAGTAAGTTTGTATTAGTTTTGAGGTTTATTATTGTGGATATTATTATATATATATGTATATATAGAGGCCTATCTCAACTTCATTGCAATGTCATGGAATGCTATTCTTATTTATAATTTATAATTTTGGGACAAGTCAAGCTTCAACAATGATTTTCAATTGTGGATGGTCCTCAACATGAAGGATTCGGTGCATTTCTCTAGCTTCCTTCATATCTTTTATTGTTCTCTCCATTCTTTCTTTGAGGTCACCATGATCAACAATTTGAAGGAGCTTAATGCCAGCTATAAAACTATAAATGACTTGATAATACAAAACAGTCTTTTATAACATCTATTACTACTGATATTGAATTTTCTCTTACGCATGGAGAAGCTTGTAATTTGTAGAAGTCGGACTGTTGAAATTCAAATAGATGATAGAATGATTTTTAATAATTACTTGTAACTATATATCTGGGATTTAAGCAAATAAATTGCATCATAAAAATATTTCATATTGCAAGATCTGTTGTGGCAAACTGTTCCAGTTATGTACTTTTATTTTGAACAATGAAGATTTTACTATTATATATATCTAATGTGGGTTTCATATGTATTTGATAATATCTAATGTGGGTTTCATATGTATTTGGGATCCTGTTAGTGGGGAGCTTCTAATATGTGATTTTGTTTATCAAGTGCAACCCTAGTGCTATAATGGTACCAAAATAAATGAATTTAATAACTCTTATTTAAATAAAATTGAATATATAAATATGGGTTGAAATTTTATATATTATTATTATCTGTGTTGCACGGGTACCCGCACCCGGGGGTGGGGTTCTCGAACCCGCCCGAGTTCCCGCCCCAAGTACCGGATTCGGGTACGGGTTCTTCCCAGACGAACCCAGAAGAACCGGGCTCTTCCATGAAGAACCGGGTTCTTCAAAAGAAAAATTTGGGTTCTTCTCCTTTAACGGGTTCTTGGGTTCTTGGGTTCTTCGGGTGCTTGGGTTCTTGGGGTCTTTGGGTTCTTCGGGTTCTTCGTGTGCTTGGGTTCTTGGGTTCTTCGGGTTGGGTTCTTTGGGTTCTTCGGGTTCTTCATA